>VZTZ01036608.1:104408-312029 GCA_013400955.1 Drymodes brunneopygia
CCCGAAAGGGAAAGCGGGGGGCATTTGGCTTGATGCCCCCGCCCTCCCCCAAACGCCCTCGGACCCCCCCTGCAAGCTGTCTGCCCTGCCCTCGCCGGCTGCCCCACGGCCCCTCCGCTCCCCGCACTGCCCTGCTGACCTCCCGCGGCAGAACACGGGCCAGGCGGAGGGTGGTCCCGGTGCGGGATTCATCCCAAAAGAGAGCAATGAGCGCAAAAAGCATCTTTTTTTCCTTTTTCTTTCTTTTTTTCTTTCTTTCTTTCTTTCTTTCTTTTTCCCACATCCAGAATTAAATCACAAACTGTGCCTCCCAGGTCCCTGCTTGGCAGGAGCAGGGCCACTGCCCTCTGTGACAGGGACGCTGGGGACACAAAGGGATGGAGGGGGCAGCGGTGCTTCTTGAAGGCAGCTAAGTGGGTCTCTCGGCTCGGGGGGCTGACCTGCTGTCTCTGCTTTTGTGAGGATCTGGATGGTGTCCGTGGCCCTGGAGATGGGGCTTTTAAAGCACCCTGGGGATGTCCCCTGCAGGGCACAGTCAGTGTCACAGGGTCCCTTCTGGGGACAGGACCTCACTGGGTGACCCACTGCAGGGCTGAGCAGCCTGGCCTCCTCTGACCTGCTCCCGGAGCTAGAGGGTACAGGAGTAAGATGTGATCCCGAGATTAACCCCAGTGGATCACAGGGTCCCTGAAGAGGCCCCTTGCCCTCAGCCTTTCCCTTCCCTGGCTGGCAGGGCAGTATTTGTGCCTCTGCTGCTGGGGCAGCTCTGGAGCTCTGCTGGCTTTCTGCTGATGGAGCTAAGCACATCCCCGGCCCTCTGTCTGGGGGCAATGCTCTTATTGACGTGAGGCCAGAGGAAAGATACCCCTCTCTTTGCAGAAGCATGCAGGGGTGGATTGCATTAAACTGGATTTGCACCCCAAATCCCTTCCCTGAGACCAGGGAAACATTTCTCTGCTCTCCCCCCTGTTCCTGGGGTCTGTTCCATTCTGGTCCTTTCCTTCTGCTCCATATCCTGATCTTTCTGGGCTCTGCTGCTCCACAAATCTCTGGGAAGCTGCCCCTGCTGGGGGACCATGGCTCTTTGGGGGTCCACAGTATTCCTGCTCAGGAGCAGGGAGATGTTTCCTCCTCCACAGCCTGGGCTACTGGGCACGGGACACTTCAAAGGAGATTGGCTTTTCAGCTCCATGTGAACGGGAGCTGGAAGGAGAAGGTCTCGGTGTTTTTTCCATTGTGCCTGCCAGGTGGAGACAACTTGGACTTTTCTGAGTGTGAAGCTGTGCTTGGGCATTTGTCTGCGTGCAGGCAGAGCGAAGTGATGGAGCCGGGATTAGAGCCGACCCCGGGTGCCAGAGAGCCGTGGGTGCAGACAAGAAGCAGAGAGAGGCCCCTTCTCTCCGAGTTCAGTCCTTGTCCCACACGAAGTGTAGCTGGAATGGACAGCCAGCCTCTCCAGGGTGCAAGGAATGGGAGGCTGTGCACCACTACCCCCATCAGCAAGGCTTCTGCAGGGAAAAGGGGAGCAGCAGGCACCTCAGCTCTGGGTCTTCACAACCTGGCGATGTCGGGGTACCCGAGGCCACCAGCAGTTCAGCAGCCCTCACAGAATCCTGCCATCCCCGTCCTGGTTGCGCTGGCTTCTGCCCTGATGCTGTGGGCAGCCTGCCCCGTGGCTTCTCCCGGGGGACCCGGGATGGGGAGGGAGACAAGGCAGATGGCTGCGGAGAAATGTCACGGTGTGGGCAGGAGGGGCCGTCTCGCTTGCCACCAGCCCCCCTCGCACTCTGCAGTTCGTGGGGTCGGTACCGGCGCTGCTCCAGCAGCCCCTCACCCGGAGGATTAGAGCATCGCCACAAATGCCACAACGCGGTCAGGTCTCAGCCAGTGCCTGCCCGCAGAAGGCTCGTCCCTGCCCTCGGCTCTCACTAGCGTGGTTTTCATTAGTGTGTTTTCTTTGTCACGCTGTGCAGAGCCTCGGGTTTGAGGGGGGGGNGCACAAGGAGGGATGGAGACCTGTGGGGTGGGCTGGAGGGGGTGACATCCCTCCCCATTGCACCCAGGGGCCCAAAGAGAGCCAGGAGGAGAGAGGGGCTGACCTGTCCCTGAGAAATACCAGCGTTGAACCTGCATTATAGGGAATGGGCTGCTGTGGGGACAAAAATGGGGAGATGCTGCTGAACCTTGGTGAAGTGGGGTGAGCCCTGAGTATGGGGACTTTTGTGTGTCAGGAGCAGAGAAGGGAGCAGAGACTGTATGGTGCGTGTGAGGGGGCACACATATCCCCTGCTTGAGGATGGAGAAGGATTCATCAAATTGTGACCAGTGGCAGCATGATTTGGAGAGTGGGAGGAGATGGGTCATGGGGATCTGTGTGACAGCAGCATGGGGTGTTCTGGCCCCATCACAAGGAAGGGGTGAGCGATGCCTGTGGGTGAGGCTGCATCCTGCTGGGCAGTACTGGGGCCCTGGCTCCCTTGGCTGAAATTAGGAGCCAGGTTCCAGGCACCTTCCGGAGGATGATGTCAAGAAGGTTCGCAGGATGGAAATGTGGACTTGAGTCTGAAGTAACCTGCAACTGTAGCAGTGAACAGTGAGTGATCCATCCCCTTTTTCTTCAACTCACTTATCCTTAGGGAGCAAGTTTCTTATTGATTCGGGAAATCACTGGCCAGATTTATGTCTCTTCTGCTGCCTTGGGCCAGGAGAGCATTTCCTGACCAAGAGATGGATAACCCTAGGATGAGAATTTTCAGCTGATGCCATGTGAAAGCCAATCATCCCTTTGCAAAAAGAGACATCAGAAGGCTGAGTGCATGTGATGGTGATGCCAGAGTGGCTGATGCTTTCCCATAACCAGCAGCCACCCCAAGGAGCTGTTGCTTAAGAACCATCCCAGGTGGTGGGATGGAGGAGGTTCAAGGATAAGGGAGCCACTTGCCCTCCAGCACAGCCACCAACTACCAGTCCCCAGGAATATGATGTATGCTGTGCTCACCAAGAAAATGTCACCAAGGGTTTGATGTGCCACAACAGGATTTTTTTACAGTTGGTTTTCTTTTTTTTACAGGTTTCAGAGTACCTCTCTAGGGGTCTGATGATAGCCAGCTCAGTGAGAAGCAGTTTGAAGAGAGATTTCAATTTTGATTATTGGGATGAATGAGCAGCTTCTGGTGCATGCAGTGGCAGGGGACTATCTGGTGGTAATGTGCCTCCTGAGGATGCTTTGAAGAAAACTTTTCTGGGGAATAAATCTGTAGCCGCTGAGGCAGGAGCACTGTCTGGCAGCTCAGACCTGGCCACTACTAGCCCCCAGCCCTGGCAGCCACCAGGTCATCATGGGGATGGAGTGGCTCCACACACTGGGGTGTGATGCTCCTGGGGTGCTGTCTGAAACACTGATGGAGATTTTGGCCTGTTTGAACATCCCTGCTGTTTGTTTTGGATGCTGCTGCTGAATGAGGCATAACAGGAAACACTACGTGATTTTGCACTTTCTCCTGTCTCCTCTGGGTCTGGAAGAGGGCTCTGGCTCAGGATACAGGCATGGCCAATACCCCCTCTTCCCAAACTGGGACTGTGATGGGAAGACATCCCACAGAGCTGCCCTGATGGGACAGGCAAGAATGGGGCTGCATGTGCTGCAAGGGTTAGAGACCAAGACGGCTTCTCTGTCCCCTCCCAAAACCTCCCAGAGCAGCAAAGCTGAGAAGAGGACAAGCCCCAGGCAGAGACTCACAGGTCTTTGCTAGTGAAGTGCTGATATCCTGGCAGGCAAAGTGTGTTTTCCCCCAGGGCTTTGCCTTTTGGGATTTGCGATTTCTCCTGGGCTCCTAGGATGCTCTAGTCTCCTCCTGACATTCTGGGTGTTTTTCCCAGGCCTACAATGGGATATCTATGCTCTGGAGCTGGGATGTCTCACTGCTCTGGTGGGAGCAGGAACACAATGTCTCAGGGTTTTGTTGAATGTCAATAAAATGAAGCAATTCTAACACAGGGGTGAGACTACATCATGAGCCTCCCTCTGCATCAGTCCTCAGAGGATATGAATTGCATTGCCTCCAGTTCCCAGCAGCCTCAGCTCTGCAGCTGATGTAGGGGCAGGTTGTTGGGATTTTCCAAGCTAAATGCCACAGTCGTCTTTGTCCTCCTTTTTTCAGATGCCTTCCCCCCAGAAATGGGGGTCTGGCAGTGTTTCACCCACAGCTTCGGGGTCCCAACAACATCCCAGGCTTGCTGGTTTTGGCACTGAGCATCCCTTTGGGAACAGGAACTGCCCAAAGGGGTGATGGCTTGGAAAGGCCACAGGATGAGTTATTGATATCACATTTGTCCCTGCAGGGAGCCATGCCGTGTGCAGATCCTGAGAAGGAATCCAACAGGCCTGTGGGGATGGACCCCCAGCCTGTACCCAGGGGATCTCCATCACAGTGGTGGAGCTGGATGCCACTGCTGCCTCAGGGGGTTGGATGTCTGTGCCCTCGTGTGCTATGTGCACACCCAGGCCTGGCGAGCAGGCCCTCACTGGCCCCATGGCTCTGGCAGCAGCACCCGTCCCGGCTTGGCAGGAACCTCTTCCACCTGGTTTGGCTGTGCAAACCCCTGTCATCCTCGAAAAAGCTGTCAGCAGCAGCTCCCTTGCAGCCCCCCTGCCAGACACAAACACCCTCCAGCTCCTCTGGCTTCCTGGGAACCCACTTCAGGTGGTGGGAAGTCCCTTTTGGCATCAGTCCTTCAGGGCAAAACTTTTGGGCTTCTTGAATGTCTCCCCGGAGCCCCTGGATATGGGAAACCCCAGGGGAGTGCCGGGATGCAGAGAGCCAAATATGTGCTGGTCTTGGCAGTCCTGGTGGTCAAGCCTTTGACTTCCTAACAGGAAGTGATCCCACTGAAGCCAAATTTCGGCCTTTTTTTGTTGTTGTTGTTTGTTTGTTTGTTTGTTTTTTGGAAGGAGGGAGTTTATGCAGATGCCAGGATGAGGAGCACTGAATGACCCTGGCTGGGGCAAGGGGGCTGGGATAGGAAGATTTCAGCACCACGAATGGTGGGGCAGCCTTGTTGAGCAGTTAAGGGCCTGGCTGGGTTTTGGCCATGCCTGGGAACAGCTGAGGTGGCTGCTCCTGTGGCCGGGGAGCGCTGCCGGCTGCAGGGGGTCACGGTGGCCCCGCTGCCACCCCACGGCAGCCGCTGTGGACGTGCAGGGCTCCACAGCCCTAACCTTTAGCAACCAGACAGAATAACAATGCCGGCCTGCTGGGGCATAATGGCCGGTGTTTGCTTGAGATACAAAGGCACTGAGCTTTCACATGAGGTAATACTGATAAGTTACGCTCTCATTCAGTGCCCCGCCTGCCAGACGCAGCGGGGCCGGCAGCAGCCCCTGCCTGCCTTCCCTGAGCTGCTGGGACGTGCCCACCGACCCCCGGCCCATGGTCCCCACTGGAGCATTGCCCCCCTTGCCCTTGGCATACTGTCCCCACTCATCACCCATCTCCAAAGTGGCCCCCATGGGGGCTGTTTCAATCTCATCCTGGTATGTGGAGTGGGAGAGGCAGGGTTGGCAATGAGGGTTTGTGGGGTGAGTCCCTGCCCCTGGGACTGCATAGCAGTGTGGTTCCTTACTTCCTGCCTTTCTGGAAAGTATCTTTTCCACCTCCCTGGGAGCATCAGAAGGGGTTTGAACTCACTGCACATCCCTTGCCCCACGTGCCCTGACCCCCTCTGTCCCCCAGCCCTGCTGCCCACAAGCTCAGTAAGTGCAGGGCAGCTCCTTTACCAAGTTTCCTGATGTGACCTGAGGAGGTCTGGCATCATCCACAGCCAGTTTGAGCACCTTTGGGAGGCTCAGTCCTGCCACTGGAAGATACCTCACACTGAAAACTGGGAAATATGTTATAAAAGAGACTTGGCCATTACAACAGGCAGAACTACTGAGAAAGAGACTTAAAGGTATCCAAAAGACAAGCCCAGGTGACCTCAATTTCATCAGTTGCAAGGCATTAAGCCTGCTCCTACTCTGGCTCCCCACCTCCCTCCTCCACTGCCTCCTACACCTGTTTCTTGTCTGCCTGTCCCTCATTGCTGGGGTCTAGTTCTCCCTTCCTTGACTGGACAAACAAAGCCAAGCCAGACCTTGCCCCCTGCCTGGGGTGAGTTGCAGATGTTCCTCTGGGCGATGAAGGAGATGGGAACCCATCAGTCCTGATCCTGGGTGGCGTATTTCCCAACCAGAGGTATGGAGGGCTCAGGAGAAGACTGGAGAAGCTGAGGGACGGGTGGGGCAAGACCACATGTGTTGTGACACAGCAGATGGTATCTACTGTGGAGAGAGACAGTTTTTAGCTTATTTATGGTAATAAATCTGTCTCGCTCCCCTTTATCCCCCACAGGCATGGCTTATGTCCTCCGGTCAAGTGCCCAGATGACTCCCAGTGCCTGAGAGATGTCAAAAGGAGACAGACTCAGGCTTAATGCTGGGTGCTGCTGCTGCAATCGAGACATTTCCAAGGGTGCTCAGAGGCTCTGGGGCAAATTCGCAGCCCTGCTTTGCCTTTGAGCACATGCTTGTGCCATGTGGGTGTCTCCTGCAGACAACAGCAGGAAGGCAGAGGCAGAGCCCCCCACTGCCCTCCATCCCTCTGCCACGGCCTGTAGCCTGAAATTGTGTGAGAGGTGACATTTGGGTTTGCAGGGGCGGCATTTCCATGTGCAGTATCAGTTCATGCCGGGTGGGCTGCAGGAAGTGGATGGAGGCGTCAGAGGAACTGCTCTGCTCTCATCCAGGGTTCTCCTTGTTGAGTCATCCCGGGGTGGCTCCAGCCCCTTGGCCAGTCACTCCTGATTAACACTGATGTAAACGAGTGCCGGGCGGGCCCTCGCTGCTCACTGAAACCACAGGCAGAGGAGCCAAAGCCCTTGTAAGCGGGGAGCTCCTGGCCAAGGAGCCATGTGGTGCTCTCACCTCGGCCGAGGTGCTACAACACGTTCCAGCCTCTAAGTCGGGAAGCAGCTACCAGTTACTGCCTGAGGGAAGATGGTGAGATAATCCTGTGCTGTGGGAAAGCAAGCCAGGGCACCGGGCTGGGCTTGCTGCTACAGGACCCCAGGAAATGAGAGTGCAGGGGAAAAATCTACTCAGGGACCTTTCCTGTTTTAGAAAGCCCATGAGTTGCCATGGAGGGTCATGGAAGCAGCAGTGAGGCAATGGCTCCCTTCTCTTCAGCAGCCACAAGGATGGTGTGGATGGAAAATGGAGCCAAAGCTGAGACTGAAGCAGTGCAGACCTTCCCTGGAAAGGACTGTGTTTGAGATCCTGCATGAGGCACCTGCTTGCTGTAATGTTTGCAGGTGACCTCTTCCAAAGGCTGTGAAGGATGGGCATGCAGCTCGTCCCAGCCACTCAGGATCTGCTGTGTGCCCACAGGGCACTGGGAGGGGGACACGGATTTGCTATAACTCTCATTTGTCTGGGCCAGTGATGGGGTAGAGCAAAAGAGGGCACAAACACAGGCCCTGCCCCACGGAGCAGACCAGATTCCCAAATCCCTGGTAAGGAGAGCAGGACTGGGAAATGCTCTGCTGATCTGCTGGAGATTGTGGCCCCTCGTGCAGCATGGCTGCAGCTGGAGGCAGGAGGTGAGGGTGACAGAGGCATCCAGCTGTGGAGCTGTATCCTTCTCACCATGCCTGATATCACTGCAAACCACAGGCCCCAGCGCTGGCAGCAGCACTACCCCACATTGAATCCTTCCCTGTCTGTGGAAGGACCAGGGCACACAGAAGCCACTGCAGCTGGTGGCACCACCTGGTGCAGGGGGCAGCCTGGCCAAGCTCCTGGCTCAGCTTCATCCCCTCTGGAGTGAAGAAGAGCAGACACAGCATGATTCAGCAACATGGAGAGGAGCTGCAGCTCCCACCTGGCTGGTACAGGGAGGGGGACAGTAGGACTGGAGGCTCCCGGGTCCCCCTGCCCCATCCCTGCTCTCCTCCATGCAGCAAGGGTAGCCTGAATGGATGGCATAGGTCAGCCCTGCACAGCTAGGAATGTGCCACCACCTTGCCTTCGCAGAGCAGGTGCCAACCACCTTGCTTTATCAGCAGCCAGGAGAGCAGGAGGAAGCAGGGGAGCACACATCCTCCCTGTGACAGGGTGATCTCATGTGGTCACGCTACCCCTGAGTCCAGCTCCAGCAGAAATTGTGTCCTCCCTACGTCTTTGGGTCCCGGGGAAGCAGTTGCTCTGTGACTGGTGGCTCTGCTCACACAGGGGACTGCTGCTCGCTTTCTTTTGGCCAGCATGGGACAACTTGTGGCCTCCCAGCCATGGCAGGGCAGAGCTGAGTCCTCGCTCTCCTCCTTGAAGTGGCCAGAGCTGCCAGGGTGGGGCAGTTGCTGAGCTGGCGTCAGTGCCAACAGATCGTGGGCAGAGGCTGCTGGCTCTGCTTGGTTCGTGCAAATGAGACACTGGCTTTGCTGGTGGTACCCTGGCACCGGGGCGGATGTGACTCTCCTTGTGCAGGCAGGTCTGTGCTTGCTGCCCTTGGTCCACAGCAAAAGCCTGGTACTTTCTCAGGGCAGCTCCCTGGACCCACCCGAGGGCTGGAGCTGCAGTGGTCTGGGCTTGCCATGGCTTCGTGGAAGCTCAGCAGCACTGGCTGTGGGAATGGCTGAGGGGCCACGTTGTGTTTAGGAGCCACAGGTGCACCCTGAGCAGATGTGGCCTCATGGCCTTTAGAGGTGACTGATACCAGGCAATGTGCACACTGATCTGCAGGATGTAGGATGAAAAATAAGGACCAGGGGGCTGCCATCTTCTCCATCCTAAGTGAAGGGGCAGCATGGATGCCTGCTCAGATGTTCCTGCCGCAATGAAGACTGAACAGAGCCTTTCCCCATCAGAACCCTGCCCGGAGACACCAGTTCAGGCCCCTTTGGACCGTTCTTCCATCTGCCAAGAGGATTCTCCAGGCAGACAACTCAAATGAGATTGACTGGGAGTGCCACGAGGACAGTTTATTGCTCTCCAGATTTTCTTCTGGTTGAAATTCTTTGGCAAACACAGCCTGAATTTGCAGGTAACACCAGGCTGACCAAACCAAATACACTCAGTCAGTCAGAGCCTGACTCTGACTCTGCTATAAAGCCTTGTGAGAGGTCTGTGGTCACAGAAAGAGCAGGTAATAAAAGTGCCAGCTCTTGAGTCTGGTCTCATGCTTGAATGTCACCCTCTGATCCACAGGCTCTGACTTTCCTGGAGGAGGTCAGGCCACTGCTGCTCAGCACCAAGGGCTGGTCACTCCTTGGGTGCTGTGGCGTGGGTGGGCAGGGGATCAGCAGGTTTGCCTGCTGCCCAACTTCCAGCGCAGGGGAGCAGGAAGAGCTCAGGGAACAGGATCCCAAATCGCTCAGGGAATAGGCTCCTGGAGCTTGCTGTTCTCTGCAGTGCAGGTGAGGCCATGTAGGTGTTGAAGGAGGTTTCCCCATGGGGCTTTTGGAGGTACAGGTGCCTGCAAAGCTGTGAGTTTCCTCGGGGACATCACCAATCTCAGATCTTTACAACATTAGATCAGCTACCTTGTGCTTTTTTCACTGATCTGGCTACAAATTTGGCTGAAGCTGGAGCACTGGCCTTAAGCGGGAGGAACCCATGCCAGGAGACTCCACTGGCCCTGGCTGGAGGCGGGTGGCTGCCAGCAAACCCCACGGTGGCTGCAAACCTGGCAGGCTGGGGACAGTCCGGGTTGGGTGGCAGCACCTCCTGCCTCCCACGTCCCCGCGATGCCCCAGCTCAGCCCGCGGTGGGCTCCCACCCTCACACGCTGTGCCCGGCCGAGGGGAGCCCAAGGCTGCCTGGAGGCTCCCCTTCCCCGGGGGAGCTCCCTCCAGTGCAGGGAGCGGGGCTGGGACAGCCAAGCCCCCTCAGGATCCCTCCAGTAGTGGGAGCGGAACTGGGACAGCCAAGCCCCCCCGGGATCCCTCCAGTGCAGGGAGCGGGGTGGGATTCCCGAGTCCCCCTCAGGCTCTCTTCACCCACCCTATCGCGGCGGGTGCGGAGCGTGCGCTTCGCTCTGAGCCCTTCTGGGCCCCGCCGCGGCCCGTAGGCGCCGCTGCCCCGGAAGCGGACGGGGCGCTGGGACATTCAAACGGAGCGGAGCGGCCGCGGTGCCGGTGAGCGAGGCGGGGGTCGGGAGCGGGGCCGGGACAAGGACCGGGACCGGGCAGGGGAGGTGGGACAGTGGAGCCCGGCCCGGTGGCGCTCAGTCCCGGTCAACCCCGTGGTAGCGCCGCCGCGACCCGACCCCGCAGTTCGCTGTCCCGTCCGGCCGCTCCGGGCCCGGCAGGAGCGCGCTGGCGGCCCGGGCCGTGCTCCCGAGGGGCCGGGGGCGCCTGGCAGGAGAGGTGGCGGGCGTGGGGCTGCTCCTGGTGCCGAGGGTTCCGGGGTTCTATGCTGCTGGTGCTGGAGCGTTGGCTGGGGAGGTGGGCACCCCGGGGGGCGTGTGTTGAAGGCCGGTGGTGATCCTCAGAACCGGCCGGACGACTAAAACAGAGGCGGTTTTCATCCTGGGCCCAGCTCAGCGAGTGTCCTCCCTCTGCGCCTCCATCCTGGCATTTCACTCGTCCTCATCTCCGTGCCCAGGCAGGGTGGATATACCTGTACCCCCCTCTGCCTTCCCTCTGCTGCTCTCTTGGGAATATTTAAATTCCTGGTTGCCCGCAGAAGACTAATAATGTAACTGTAGTGCGTAGGAGCTTGTATCTTTTTCAAAGCTGCAGTTGCTAATGTGGTTAAAGTTGTAGAAAATACGGTGAAGGCAAGCTGTGAATGTTTGTTCTTTACCGGTAAATAAAGGTGACAAATTCCTGTCTCCTGGAATCAAACCATTGTTTGGGGAGTTGTCTCACTGGCTTTTATAAATGTTATCTGCTTCTGTTGAATTGGCAACAGGAGAAGGTGACGTTAAGAGAAAGCTCGTGTAGACCTACCCGTGTGTGTGCGTTTTGTAATAGCTCGGTAGCAGGTCAGTCTACTAGAAGTTTAGCTATTGGCCAGCACCAATGGAAAATCTTAGGAACCAGAATCACAAACCACATAAAGAATTTTTCCTATTTGTTCGGGATTTTTAATTTTTGCTTTGCATTGTGAAGCCTTCTCACATCCGTGCTCAATTACTTGAGTAAATCCCAGTGCAGTGTGCATTGTTTCTCCAAAAGGGCTGGAGCAGGCTTGCCGAGGAAGAGCTGGCTCTGCAGCCCTTGGTCACTGCTGGATAATGCCCCATTCCTAGGCAGTCTGTGCATACAGGAGACTGCCTGGGTGCTTATTTATCCTCTGTGCAACAGCAGTGAAAGGGAGAACAGGGCTGAGTAAGAGCAAAGAAAAATTCCAAGCATGGTGGGAGTAGGGAAGTGAATATAAATTTCACTTTTGCTGATCTCTGTATTCTGTCCTGCCAACATCCCTGTGCTTAGAGGAGGGAAAGGAGAGGTTTAACGGGCAGTATGCTTTATTTAAACTTAGAGTCCAGTGCCCCACGGCTCTGGGATAGCAGAGATGACAGTGAGCCCTGAAATTCTTGATGTACCAAGAGGTGAAATTCAGCTGTTCAGCTTCAAAGTTGTCCTGGAGTGAAAAAGAGACATTTTTATGAAAACACACAGAAGCCAGCAGTTGCCCCGGGCTTCATTATCAAGAAATTTTTATATTCTTCTTTGATGTTACATACAGCAAAAATCATTGCTATGTCCTGTCTATACCTATAATTTACCTCAAAGTAGCTGAGCACAATTTAGTAGATTGTTTTACTCCAAAAGCTTAAAAGCTAAAGTGCCTGAAAAAGGATTGAAAGATGCTTGATCTGCTCAAGTTTCACACTCGTGCAGCAAAGGTGGAGGTGTGATACCATCTACAGAAAGTGGTGCTGGATGGAGCTGCAGCCAGTGTGTCTCAGTCAATAAGAATTAGGAGCTCTTTCAAGATAATTATTATTTTATTTCTGTTGCACTGGGAGGGAGTTCATGGCTGAAAAGACAAGCTGAAATGGGTAGTCTTGGTATTTGAAGGAACTGTCCTGTACAATGGAGAAGTGTTAGTCACTGTGGGAGGGAGGTGACAGGCAGTGTTTGCTTTTGACAACAACACTGAAGCACTTCAGTAAGGGTGCAGTTATTTTTAAGGACTCCAGGTTGGACAGGATAAGATTTTGCCTCTGTTAACACTAAACTGATGCTTCTGGTACAGTCTGTCAGTGGCTGCTTTAATTTTCCTGGCTTTTTCAAAGGCAACAAAGAGCAGATTAAAGGAATCCCATGTATTTGGGGTGGGACAAAAATTCCTTTTTGTGTGGTCTGTGGGCAGGTGCAGCTTATGGGCTGTGGTCACTCCTAGGTTATGGACTCCTGGTTGCAGGGCAGATGTTGAGTACATTGTGAAACCCCTTCCCCACACTGGAGTGATTTACCAACCCAGAATTCCTTTTCTACAAAAGTTTTGCATTTTTGTGTCCTTTGGTGTAATCAGTTATTTGACGCTTTGTTTCAGGAAAATAAACCTTTTTTCCCCTCTGTGTGTCTTTATAACTCTCTGAAGTTTGGGCCTTTTACTGCACTATGGATCAGCTGGGACATGTGAGAAGTCCAGCTTCTTCCCAAGGAGCCAAGGAGGGACTGAACAAGGCAGCTGTCCCCCAGAAGAATGCGTACGCCAGGCTCGTGCAGAAGCACCACAGCGGCCGCTTCCAGTCCTACCTGAATCACATTGCACAGAAGATGCAGCTGGAAGAAGGCTTCTCCAACGACCCCAGCTTGGATCTGGACCTGCCTCTGAGGAGAGGCCTGGGGAAGGATAACCCAGCCAGGAATGGGATAAACATGCACAGTTATTCACCAGTCAGAACATCTCACCTGGAACAGCCCCTGCCTGGATTTGAGAACGATAAACCCCAAAGCGCTCTGAACAGATGTCCTCTTAAAAAAAATGCCATTGTTAGTCCAGAGGGAGACTTGGAGGTGGAGGAAGACTATTATGTGTATCAGCGTGAAGCTGTGTCTGACTTGTTAAATGTGAGTGACGCCCTTGGTGGGAGAGCATTAAACAGCCTGAGACACCGAGGGGCTCTGCAGAAGTCTTCTGGTTCTGATGAGAGAGAGGAGGAGGATACGTGGAGGAAGAAACATAAGAAACGAGGCAGATGTCCTGCCAACACTGATACAGCAGCTGGACACTTGTTGACTGAACAGTTTGGTGAGGATGTGCTGGCAGTGAATGCCAGAAAAAACAGTCACTTGTCTCCAGGTCAAGTCCAAGGTGAGTTCACTCTAATGAATTGTTTGGTCCATTTGCTGCAATTACTGTGGAATTGAATGCAATGGGTTAGTCATGAGTGAGTTAACAGGAGCCAATCCTGCTCTGTCCAAGTTAGTCAGCCCTTGGTTACCTGTGGGTGGCTTTGTCCTGGTTTACAGTAAGCCACGTGGCATGTGTAAATGCCTTCATGTGGAGCCAACTCGGTGCTGGCAGGACCTAATTCCCTGGCCCAAACTCTGTGACTGTGGCTGTGCTGCTTCCAGGATCAGCTCAGGGCTAGAAGAGCCCAACTTCTGTGGTGTAGAGTCCAAATTAATAAGACCATTGGCTCTGAGCTGACTCAGGACAGAGTCATGCTTTTCTTTGCATTGCTTCTTTGAATCTGGAGTGCTGGTTTGCCCTTGGTCCAGGTAAATCCAATACTCAGGGGCTAAGCTGTCTGTATAATAGCCAATTCCTGATAGAGAGTGTTGACTCCAGGAAATTTTGCTGTTAGTAAAAAAGAGACCACATTTTGCAGGACTAAAGTGAATGTGCCTCTTAAATGTGATGTTCAAAGCAAAAAGCCTACTTAGGGACATAAGTAAAATTTTTATTAAATGAACCCCAGAACACAGCATGAACAAGGAACCAAAACCAGACAGTTTAAATTTCATTTCTCAGTGTAATGGGTTAAAATTTTCTCTGAATGTTAGTTATGCTGAAATACTTCAATAGCCCGATCTTATGAGCTACTATTGAAGGAACTCATAAATGTCGCCATGTTAAATTCTCTGTAAAAAGTAGAAAAGAGATCGATTTCTCAGCTGGATAGGATCAGCCAGAGGCCTATCACAACTCTTAAACTGAAAATCAAATAACTCCTTAGCTAAATCAGTCTTAAAAACTAAGCCCTGAGACTCAAGAAGGGCAAGTAATATTTTTTTCTGGGTTATTTTTGAGATTGTGGCAGTATATAATGTGCTAAAGATGGTAAACTTCCATTAGTTCTTGCAAGGCTGATCACAGATAGAGAATTAATGCAGATTATGGTAAAAATTGTTGATGTGCTTGATTTTTGGGAGGCCTTTTTTTACATGGTTAATCGTAACATTATTTGTTGTGCTAGCTTGTCATAATAGACTTTGCTTCCTTCAGCTTTTGAAGGGTAGGAAGAGCAGATGACAGATGAAGAGTCTCAAAGGCATACAGTTTATATCCAGGAAAATTATAGGTGCCTACATGGATAAAATAAAAATAGCCTGGCTTTCAAAAGCAAGCACCCCCAGTGACCTCCTGCTCTGCTTGAGAGTGGGGTTGCACAAACCCTTTAAAAACTGGTTGTTTGTTTAGTGTAAACACCTGAAGCAGAAAATGTTGACCCTTGTGTTTGACTTCCCAGGTGGAAAACTCACACTGTGGGAGAGACTATTGGAAATTTATTTGCTCAGCAGTGACACCTTTCCTCCTCTTCCCCCTGCATGCCTCCCTAGCCACCTTCTTGCGTAGCTGTGACTGGTTACCCTCCAGAATGCTTGCAGGGATGTGAAAAGAGTTTTCTTGGGGAGGAAAGGAATAGGGAAAAATAAATATGTCGCTTGTTTCAGAGACTTGTCTTTTCTGCTGTTCAGTCTGAGTATATTTTAGGAGTCTTGTTTAAGTGAAATGAAGATTTTGCAGTAGGCAAGTGCTTAGGTATAAGAACTCATGCATCACAGTTTCAGATTAATATTTTCTCACTTCAAAGCTTGTGTTTCTCTCTTGATGCTGATATAAGTCATATTATTTTGCATAGGCAGGTGTCTGGTTTGATCAGTTTAAATCAAGGCTTATGAAGCTGTGATGGCAAGAATTGCTTCTGTCATAGCAGCGAGGCGTATCATCTTTTCAGGAGTGACATTTCTTCACAAATTAGCTCTCTTCAGACTGTTGTAGGCTTTCCAAAAGGCTCTTTGAGCTAATCTCAAAGGCAAGCATCTCTCTTTATACCATTTCATTTCATTGTCCTCTTCTTAACAGCTCTTCAGCTCAGGCTTAGCCATGGTTGGGTTTGCAATGACCCTAAAACTGACAGAACTAAAATTGAAGGCAAATACAGTGATCTGTGAAAACCCTTTGAGTGCCCTGGGGCAGGCTTTAGGCAGCCAGGGACTGGTCCTGTTAATGTCCTTTCAGTGGCAGAGTGATTCCTCTGGCCTTAGAGGTAAGCAGAGTGGTTTATGGAGCCCCAAGCAGATATCTCTGAGCCCTGGAGTTCAGTTCTGCTCATGTGTTTCCTGCCTGGAGTTCCATAGAGTAACTGCTTTTCCTAACTATTGGACGCTTTGCAGTCGAGAGAGCTGAGTGTGAACAGAACTCCGTTTGTCCCTTGTGTGAAATGTGACATAGTCATGAGACTGCAGGTTGGATTCACTCCATGGCATCAGCACTCTTGGATTTGGGAAGACAAAGCTGCAGATGGAGGAATCCCACAACTTGTCACTCCCTTTTAACCTCTGTGAGGTGAATCGCCATAAAACCTCCTGCTCTGAAGTTTCTTCCCAAACAAACCCAAAAAACCAGAAAAGAATCCTAAAATGTCACTTTAAATTGTGATGCTTAGAGTTTTTAATCTAATACAATTTTCCTCCTGATGTTTTCCCTTAAATCTCCAATGCTCTAGATTCTTTGGGTGCTAAGTTTGGTTAAACTTCCTTTACAGAAGATTATCAAGTCCCTTGGGTTGTTTTCTGGTTTTGATCAAAGGCTCTTAGGGTTTTTCCATTTCAATCCACAGTTAGTAATCAAAACCTTTTTTCAGACTGACTGAAGTTGCTGTCATAAAAGGGTTTAAAACCTCCTTTTTCTTGAGGACTGACTCTTTCTGCAACGTCTGTCTGTCACATGCTAGGGGTTGAGATTTGCATGGATGCTATGTGGAACTTCAATATTTGTGGTGCTTTGCTTTGTCAATAAGTAGTTTAGATGAAGTGCTGTGTTTATTTGGAACAGCAAGATTTCAGTTGCATTTTGAGTACGTGTATTTGCCAGCCTGTTTTTTGAGGGAGAATTGCTGTTTGATAGTACATTTCCAAGTCTGCTGGAAAGCCTAGAAATCAGACATCTGCAGAAAAGGACTGTCCTCCAAATGTGGAATACCATCTCCCAGCCACACTTGATTTCAGAGGATCTTAGGAGCTAGAGTACCTGGGAATGAGGTGGCTTTGTTGATGTTGAAACTTGGGTGGAGCAGGATGCTGGCCAAGGCTGATTGCTCTGAAATAGGTTCAGATTCTACAGGGCTGGATATACTGTCTCAGTGTATCTGCAGACAGCTTCCTTGGGAGAAACACTGTCAGCTTCCCTAGGTATCCTCCTGAGGCTCCTCTCACTAAAAACTTCGCAGGTTTATGATGTGATAGAGGTATCTTGCCCATCTGTCACGGTCAGCTTGCCCCCTGAGTAGAAGCAGACAATTCCCAGGTAACAACATGCCTCATCTGAAACAGTGGAAGATTTCCACAGCCCTTTCTGATTTATCATCTGTCTGACTCTTGGCATTTATTTGCCCAGCCTGTGGTACTTAACCAACTTGGGCAGCTTCCACGGAGGAGTGGTGCTGGCAAGCAGGCTGGTGTTTAGCATCAGAGCTTTAAAAACAATTGTTGCTGTTAGATGGTGGTGTTGTGCTTGTGGCTGCAATCCTGACATTTAAAAGGTTTGGGATAGGTAAAGGAAATATCCTGGAATGGCTTTCCTCTGTGTTTGATGGGCACAGCTACTCAAGAAATAATCAGCCTTAATAAGATGGCAAAATCTCAGGTATTTTGTCTTCCCATGGTACACGGCAGTATGATTGTGTGTTTGCCTTTGTTTCTCTGGGGGAACTTCGGAAGAAGAACCACAGCTTCTGCTTTTCCTTTCTTGTCATGCTAATTTGGGATAATGATACTTTTTAGTAGTGAGTCTTCCAATTCTTGTGTGGTGGAATTCAGTTCTGAAGAATGCTGCTATCTCCCTATCTGGCACCAGTTAATATGAGCCAGCAATATACTAATGGCCACAGAATCAGCTCAATAAATGGAGAATGTTGGTTGCTGTGGAAATCTTTAAAATGTAGCTAATCTTGCCAGGTTCAATGTAGTGTTCCTTAGATGACGTTAATCATGGTAATAAGATATGGGAGAGGAGGGGAAACTGGATTTACTGTATGGCCCCATATGAGAAACACATGAAAAATAGAATGCTCCTTTCTCTAATGGTTTAGCAACGTCATCACAAACATAAATTTCTCTTGCTTTTGATAGAAAAAAATGTTGCATTCCTGAATCTTGTGCAACTGTTTTTGGCAAACATCAGCTATAGTATGTGAGTTAATATCTGATGTATCCTCTCCTGGGGAGATGAGATCTTGCCCCTGCAGGGACTGTGTTTTTTATATGTGATCTAATAACTGTCTTCCATGCCCTTTACCAGAGCCCTGAGCACACCATGCTGCAGCAGGAGCCCTTGCATTTGGCAGCAAAGCTCTCACCTCTGTGGATGAAGGAGCTTCCTTCACCTACTAGTGCTCAGGTGAAAAAGTTCCTCGGTTGAAATGCTTGTTGCTGTTAACCTGCTATTTTTTTAAACTTTTTTTTTCTACTCACTAGCCCCCATTATGTAGTGCAGGTAACTATGCCTGTCAGTGTGGTGTTGGTCATAGGAAAGTAATAGACTCATAGAAGAATTGAATTGATCTTTAACTCATTTTAAATCTTTTCTTTCATGTGACTTGTCATCAATTTATTTAACAAAGGTCCCGTTGAGCTCTTCAGTGTCAGTTTCTTATGAGAATAGGGTTTTGATGCCAAAGGTGTGAGTATGGATGTTAGTGTGTGAACTTCATTAAAACATAGCGCACGTGCGATGGTTTAAAACCTGTTTAGTCAAACTAATTAAATGCAGTAATAAATTTAGAATTGTTACCAACTGGTGTGTCTGGTTCTTGCAGTGTCATGTCCTGACCCTGTGCTGTTTAATACATCTGTCAGTCATCAGGAAGAAAATATATAAGTAGGATTGAAAAGGGGTTTTTCGATGACTTGGAGAGTATGGAATAATGGCGGTAGTTACTGGCAGCCATCTGGATCACTTGGTGGACTGGGAGCAGGCAAAACAAAATCCATTTATCAGATTGCCAGCATAGAGCCATGATAGCAGTGCAAGGAGCCCGGTGTGGGAAGCAACAGCTTGGAAAAAAGTTTGGAGCTCTTGATGGATTAATCAGCTGAACATCCTCCTCCTGTGAAAGGCAGCCAAAAGGGTAATGTATAAGCATGGGAATTGGAAGATGGAGTATGGACTCTGTGCATCTTTGGCACGGCAGCAGCAGCTTCTGGAGTGTTGTATCCTGTGGTGATGCCCTCAGTTTGAGGCGGATGGTGATGAATTGATGAATACTCAGAGGACAGCCATAGGGAAGATTAAAATGCTGGGATCGTGAGTGAGTGATTTGAGGAACCCTGCTTTAGTTATCATAGAGATGCTTGGGGGAGGGGAGTTTTCAGTAAATTGCCTACATGGGGAACAGATGTTCAATAATAGGCTACTCAGTTGAGCAGATTATGATATAATGCATTTGAGGCTAAACAAACCCAGGCTTGAAATACAGCACAATTTAGCAGAGAGGGTGAATGACCATTGGAACAGTTTTACCAAGGCTTGTGGTATATGGGCTGTCACCAGCACATTTAGAAGCCCTGATAACAATTTCCACCCCTGAAAAATGCTGTCATTCAATCAGGAATTAATTTGTAAAAGCCCTCTGTCCTCTGCTGTCCATAAGGTCAGTCAGCCCACACATCCGGGTCAGGTCTGGCCTGTTATTCAGGTAATGTCCAAGTGTTTCCTTCACCATGGATGTCCAGGTAGGTAGGACAGGTACTTTGCAGCTGAATTCAGTGGCTGTTGTGGTTGCTCTCTAACCTGTGGCTGCTGTGGACTGACTTTGCTGCCTTCCTCTACAACTCTGCTCCTACCACTCCTGTCCCAAATGCTGCTGCCCATCTTTTGCACTCCCACCCCAATCCCCTGCTAACCAGCACCACTAAATGCTGTGGGCATGTCCCGAACTCCCTCTTGTGGGGAAAGCCAAGCTACGGAGAATTGAGACTTGGCTGGGGCAGGGTGGAAAACAAAATGTTGTGATCTATTGCATAAAATAATGACTTCTGTGACAAAAATAAAAATTTCCAGGGTGCTGAAGGAAAATGTCAACGCTAGCAGCTGCAGCCCACAGATGTATGGGGCATGTCCTGCCTTGGAGAATATTCCAGGCTCTCTGCAAATAAAAGCCAGCGGTCAAAATGTGTTTTCGTTCAGTTTGTATGTTTTCAGGCATTTCCCCCACACAAATAGGGATTGTGATTTATGTACCTACTACACTGAGTGGACAGTATGGGGAATGGTTCATCAGCAGAAGAACACATTCAGCAGCACCTTGGGTTACCTCAGGATATGTAGGAATCTGAAGGCAGTTCTTTGATTTCTTCAGCTGTTAATATCTTCTAGTATGTTAGCACCTCCTGTCAGGTATTTTGCTTTTCAAAGCCTCTTAGCTTCTTCTGATCTTTGAGCAATTTGCTTCTCTCAAACTCCTGAAGCCCAGAAAAATCAAAGTCAGAACTTCCACAATATTGTGTTTTTAAAGTGTTTTTCTTGAAGTCTTGAAGAAGCCTTTTCACAGTGTAGTTGCTGGATAAAACAAAGAGCAAAAGATATTGTGGAAGATGTTAAGGGAAGATGGAAGGATGAGGGGGAGTGGAAGCAGTCCTGACCCACATCCTGAGGCAGGAATGGAAGCCTGGAGGAGTGCAGTCATCAGGCGGAGTAGGTAGTGAGGAGGTCACAAGCAGGGTGGAGCAGGTTCACAGAGAGTCCTGAAAACCAAAAGAGATGTACCCCCTCCCTGACAACACCACTGCGCTGCTGCACGCAGCTGGAGCACAGTAACTATTTTGATAAACTTTTAGTCTATTGCTACTAAAAGAGTTTCGTCACCAGCCCTTCGTTCAGAGCCTTGAATGGTATCTTTGGCTCTTGCACTCCTGTAGTATTCCTACAACACAAACCCTGCTGAGGAATTGAATAAAACTGCAGTTACTGAAGTCAGAACTCTGCAAGCATGAGGATGCTTGGAAGTGTTTTGGAAGTGGAAGCATGGTGTCGTGAGCACATGATCTTGGCGGTCAGGAGCAGTTTCCACAGCATTGTTTTCTGCAGCAGAAAGAATCCATTGTGCATTTTTCTTCATTTCAGTATTTCAAAGCCTAGACCCTTTCTGAAAGCCAAAGTCAGCAAGAACCTTTTCCCTAGTTCCATACTGAAATCTGGGGACATGCAGGAGAAGAGTTTTTTTACTAAGTATGCTCAGCTTAAAGCAAAAGAGCAGTGGCAACATGTGCCTTCCACCATATGCGTGCTTCCCACCTCATTTTCATGAGTCTGGAAATGAGCATCTGTCTCTACTCCCGACTTTCCTTCATACCTATGGACATGCCATTTTTTGCTACCTCCCTTCCTAAGCAAGACTGTTCCTTCCTCAGTGTTTCATTCTAAGAATGTTACTTTCTGAATCTTTTATGATCAGCTGCAGTGGCACTGTCACTTCCAAAGGCAGCTCATGGCCCTAAGAGCTCCCTCACAAGCCATGACAGCCTGTGTTACCCCACCTGGAGTCAGTGGCTGGGGGATAGGCTGCCTGTCTGCAGCCGACTTGTTCCCTGTGTGGTAGGGTTCCCTATTTTTTTTTTGTTGGAAGTTCAACTCTTTTTGCGCAGATTTCGGCAGACTTTCTGCCAAAACTCTTTGGAAAATCACCTTCTCCAAAGACGCAGGGTGAGAGAGCTCTCTGAGTTTGTTCCTGGATGGCTGCACTGATGGCTCACAGTGTGCTGGTGCTCAAACACAGCCGTGCCCATAGACAACCTGCTGGCTGGCAGAGGCAGAGCTGTGTTATGTTGTAGAGAGTTGCTGGTAACTAGCTGGGCTTTTTCAGGCCTTTGAATTACTTCTGAACTCACATTTTAGAGCTGTGTGGACAGGCATTCACTTAACGTGATGTCTTGTCATTTTATTTTGATTTGTGTTGATGGTGGGGAGTTACATTTAGATTTATGCTGTGGCTGGACCCTGGTGGCCCATCGTAATGGGTCAGTTAGTGAGGCTGGGGGGCCTGGGAGCTACTTCTGACAGCTGCATTTCAAGACAGCATCCACTCAGTTCAAGATATTTGCATAGAATTTGCATTTTGGCTGAGCCTGTGCATGTAAATGTAGGTTTGCATTGTTTCTCTTCTTTGAATGGCTGTTTAATTAACTTTAAACTTAATTATACTATCTGCCATCTGCCTAAATCCCTACAGTGCTGTTATATCACCAATTCTTTTCCAGTTCCTCCAAGATATTCCCTGTCCCTGAAGTTTTCCCTATTTTTCAATGATTAAGATAATTTCAAATTGTTCACTTCCTTGGCTACTTTTGAGGAGGACTCGCAGCAACGTTGTAGGAACTCTATTAGCTTTATGGTCTGGCTTGGACCAGGCAGAGGAATGTGCTGCAGAACCTCCAGTTTAAGATTCTTTGAATTTACATTTCATGAGAGAAGAAGGATCTTCTTTTATTTGTCTATGATAACGAGAACGCACTCTCAGATTTTCTCTTAGACTCCAGATTGAGCATCTGAAATATTGCCTACCATGTTTATCTCCTGCAGGTCTCTGTTGCAATGAAACATCACTGAACTGATAACATATCTCCAAGTCTTGCCTTTCCACTCCTACATCCCTAATGAATTCTTTCCCATGACATCCTCATTTGTCTCTATTGCTTTTGTATTTAATCTTGAGCCATCTACTTTATTTAACCTCTTGGCTTCAAGATACTGTAAAATGCATGGAGGTGGTTCTGTTCCAAGGCTGTCCAAGAACTCTGAACTCTTTTACTTCATGTTTAGACAAATGTGGAAGCACGGCTGTTCCTGACATAGGTTGGAGCAGAGCTGTGCTTGCAGAGAGTGTGGTGGATGGGCTTTGGTCCTGTATGTGGATTATTGGGGCTCTAGCACAGCGATAGATTCCAAGGAGTGTCTTTAATTCCCAGTACAGAACTCCTTCCCTGAGCAACTATACCAACAGCTGTCTTAGTGTTTTTCCTTTTAAAACTAAATAGAAGAAAAAAGGACTTGGCTGTTACCATTAGCGGGACATTTAATCTCTTAAATCCGCAAAATATTTTGCAAAACATAAATAGCTTGTTACTTCTGGCCTGCCTGTGACCAGTGTTTTTGTTGACATAACTCACATTTGAGATCACTTCAATGGTGTTTGTTGGTTTTGCCTGTTGTTTTTGCATGTGTGTGGTAATTTGATCCCGGATATTGTAGTACTCATTTAAGTGCTTGTAGATTTTTGACTTAGTCACTTCTATAATATGGCATCTACTGGATGTCACTGGTGCATTAGAAATTCAAAACAATCTAACAAACGCATTTTGGCTTTTAAAATTTGAGAGGGAATTATTCTAGAGGCTTCTTTGAGCTGCAGAACATATCAAATAGCTTTGAAATTGCCTGTTTAAGCATACAAAAGGGGCAGACAGGGATCCTAGCAAAACCACCCTGATGTTAAAGCAGTTTGTACTGGCAAAGCGTCTTCTGCTGGGAGAGTTTATTTGACTTTAGAGAATGAAGGGGGTAGTTGCAACAGTGCCAACAGTAGGTCTGTGCCTGTCTAGAGCTCCCAGCAAGGAGCTGTGTCCCCCCCCAGCTCATCAAAACTGTGCAGAGACAGATTCACAAAAGGACTTGAGATGAGTTGTTCAGGGGCTATGGAGGATTGTGGACTTTTTATGTCCCAGATGTCTTTCCAAAACAAGGCAGAGTTTGTGTTGGCTGAACTTTAGTATTGAGACTATTAATACACCCTGTTACACATCAGCATCCATAGTGCCTCATAAAGTTGCAGATAGAACTTCCTGGCAGCTCTTGGAGAGTATTCATTTGCTAAAAGACCAAATTTGATGGTTTCTAAAATTTGCTTTGTCAACTCTGCCAGGAGTCAAGGGCCAACTTGAATTTACAGATGAGATGATGCCTTGGGGCTGCCTCATGGTTGGACACTAATTCATGAAATTTCTAGTAAGGATGAGCAGAACATGCTTTATTTAGCTTTCTTGCTGTGTTTAACCTAGTCTGACTTAAATGGGAGTGTGAGACTAACCACTGGCTGGCATCAGGGTAGTTCTTGTTGTCTTTGGTTGGTTAAATTCTGCTTTTGGGGTTAGGGCAGTGTTGGGTGATCCTTCTTTTGGTAGCTGCCATGTCTTCAAGCTCATGGGTGTATCTTTATCATGTCTTACTAAGTACACAGCTGGGTTGTCTTGAAGAATTACTTGGAAGTCTTGAAGGAAATTGGTTTAAGTCATTGAAATGAGTCAGCAATGAAATGGAAAATTGCAGAAATATGGACAAATATTTAGGAACTGTGTGGTAAGAGCATCTCATTAACTGATAACAAATTGTTCTATTGCATGTTATCACTTCTGGGGATATGCTTCTGTTTCTTCTCACGCTTCTGCTAACTGGAAAACAGGGTTTTCCGAAGATTCCTTGCCATATCTAGACCATGATCTAATGCTGGGAAGCAGTGGAAAATCATCTTAGCAATAGCAGAGTTAGTGGAGGTGTTGGTGTCCAGTCATGGACTGATAAAAGTAAATAGCAGATACAAGTATTTTGTATTGGAAAAGTTTGTAAGAATATTGTTCTGTCCAATGCTTTCAACATAAATTCCTTCTTTTTAAAAATGTAAAAGGAACCATTACATGCTAAGATAGTGTCTGGGGACAGGGGTCAGAGTCCTAAACCTACAGAGGTGTTACCAGCACCATTGTGATGCTTTCACTGTCCTGCCCACCCCAGGGAGCTGCCTAAGTGTTGTAGGTATCTACATAAATAATACAGATGGTAAGAAAGCTGGAAGTTTGGAGGTAAAAATGTCTGGTGAAAACATAGATGCCGTTTTGTAGGAAAGCAAAGAACTATGCCAAGGTCTCCTTATCTTGAAATTCACTTGGATCTCTCAAGTAAAACTGGTTCTTGCTGGATCCTGGATGGGAGTTGTCACGGATGTGCAAATGAAGATTCAGTGATACTTTCCTTCTCTGCTGGTAGTAATCAAAGAGATTGTCAGGTGTGAGAGGGCAATTAGAATGTTTTATTTTTTGTAAATAAAATTGAGGGTCTTGGTTCTTTCTTATGTAAAGCAATATGCAAATTTTAATATAAAATTAAAGACTCTCTGGCCTTGCTAACTTCATGTTTAGTTGAGCATTTTAGTTGATTTAGTTGACCATCTAGTTGATCGACTGACTAATAGATGTAAATTTAATTAAATGCAGTACTTTTCAAAAGCTAAACTCTAGAGTGATTTTGTATAAATTATGTCAAAATAAGCTGATTTATAACATCTAGGCTCCTCTCTTACTGTAAGCCAGATCAATTATTCTGGGAAGCTGCTTGCATGCTTTTTTCCCCCCCCCAAATAAGAAAAGATTAATAGGTACTTATATTTAAAGACCAAAATGTGCCATTGTGTGATGTCATTGTTGTGATGGAGATGAAATGAGGTGGCTTGGATTTCAGATGGAGCTCCGGTGTTGTCCTTCCAGCAGAGCTCAACCAGCCCCTGTGTCCTCTCCACTCCTTTTCCTGGTGTCCATGGTGAGAATAAAAGTGAGTCACTGATTGTAAACTGTTCTGAAAGCCCATGAATGCACCCACTTTTCTTTCATGTCTCTCTTGCTGTGGAGGTGGGAGTTGTGTGTTTCTGCTTCCCAGAAGTGCTTCCCTTTGTTTGGTTTGAAGAGTTTCCCTGCTCCATAGGTGGAATTGCTGGTCCTATTTAGGTGTCCCTCTGTCACCCTTGTAGGGAGCCTCCATGCCTGATACAGGTGTTGAGATTTTTTCAACCCAAGTCTCCCTCCAGAGGACTTCAAGTACTGACAGTCAACCCCCTTTCCTCAAAGTACTAGTCCTTGGTCATTTCCCACTGAAAATGGCAGAATATCTAGAAATCCCAGGCAAGTGTTGGCTGCATCCACAGGGAGCAGCTCTACATCATCTGTGCAGCCAGATAAACACCCAGACATGTTACATTTGCTGCATATTGTGAATATTTACATGTTGTGCACTAGAATTGCTCTGTGTTCAGGCCTGAGTGGTTCTGCACAGCAGATGTGTTTGGTGCTCTGTGGCTGCTTCAAGTCTCCTGTTAGGATGGATCAGCCAACCTCAGCTCTCAGTCCCCGCACTTCAGTCTTCCTTCCACTGAAATGAGTTTAAATTTTTTGTTGTATTAATTTGCTTATTAATTTATTTAGTATTTGGTTATTTCAATGCCTAGAATGTGTTACTACTTTGTGTGACATCCTTCCCTGAGAGATTTTGTTCTATCTTACAAATCACTCAACTGTAACATCAAGGAAAACGTAAGACTGGCACTTCTGGTGCTGGAATAGGGTTTAACCATGTTTGTGCTAGATTTTTCAGAAGGAATAGTCTCAATATATCCTATGCTACAGAGTAGTCAAGTTACAATTTGCTTTGTGGAATGATGTCTGTTTATGCATCAGAATATTAATGCTGGGCAGTGGGGACAGCAGGAAAGCCCATCTTGAGAGGTATTTCTAACTCCCAGTTTTAGGGGACAGGTGCATTGCAGAAACAAATACTGACTCCAGTTGAAACAGATGGTGACCTGTAGTTAGGTCTCTTTCTTTTAAAAGAAGAAATACAAGAAATCACAGTCATGCAGAATTTGATGTGTTCCAGTTGAATGCTAATTGTGACAGTTGTCTGTGGCTTTGTGACAGGGGTGGCTTTGTTTAGCCGTAAATGTCATGGCCAAGGGGGTCAAATATTACCCAGAGTGGCTGTGTGTAAACTGCCTTGCGGGCCAGCTATGTCAAAGCAGTGTTTGTTGTTTTGAGTGAATTTTGTCTTTTGAGTTTTGTTTTTGAGTTTGGACAAATGAAAAATCCCACCACAGAGCAAGCCCAAGGCTTAAGTGCTGGAAATGTGCAGATGCCTCTCTGCTTGTCTACCTTTTATCACATAAAGATGCTTCTCCACCCTTTGCTGTTGCTGTACATTATTTTTGGCTGTAGGGGCCCCAATTTTTTTTGAACCAATGGCCAAGACAAGTGCTGGGACAACTCTTTTCTGCAGTGCCTAATTCTGGCTCTCAGCTCGCTGCCCAATTCATGAGATTCTTTTTTCGTTTTCCCCCTCAGAGTTTAGTTTTCTGCTCTCTTATTTTTTTTTCAGCTCCTTCTTAATTATATGTTAAGATCTAGCCTCCTTTTTATCCTAGGTTGTTTAATTCATAGTAGTATTTTCTGTGACTTGCTGTCATAGAAACGAGGGCTTTAGAGGACCTTACGACCTCGTGTAATCCATTTCACTACCTCAAGGAAAAAACTACTCTTCTTAGACCAACTCTGGCAGACGTCCGTCTCACCTATTTTTAAGAACCTCCAATGAAGCAGATTGCATGACCTCTCTGGTTGAGCAGCCTAAAATCCTGCCTGTTGCAGTTTAAGTCAGATTCCTTCACCACAATGCCTCTGAAAACGTATCCAGAGCAAATTGTGTTGCCAGTTCTCTAGTCTGTACTTTTACTTTTGGTGTCTGTTTTTAAACTTAACTTGACCCTTAGGACATTTGTAAATGAATTCATTAGGCAGTTGCAAATCAGTTAATTTTAGTTCCATCTCATTATGTGATCCATACAGGCTGTGTTGCCTCAGTTGCCTCGGCTGAAACCTAAATTTGGCGCTGTGCTCTCGCCATGTTACAGCTGCAACCTCCTCAGACAGTCCCAGCCCTGGAAGCACCCTCAGAGTGTGAAAAGCTTGATTGTGTAGGAAAAGGCCCAACTATGTTGTGTTATTGTGACTGAAAACAGAAGCCTCCTCTTTGTTTCAGCTTCCCGTTTGAGACCCTGCCTGTGGTGTGTAATCTCTTTCTGGACTGGTCTGAGCTGGCACCTTCAGTTGTCCCTCTGCCTGTCTTGGTGTCTTCCCTCCTGAATTAGGAGGATCCCTCCCTCCTGCTGATTTGCCTGTTATATATATGAAAACTTCTTTTTCTCTGTGATTGGGTGCGGTAGCAGTTTTCTGTTGTTGCACCATATTTTTCAAAGATCTCTGCTTAAGTACAGCTTTCAAAACATTTTTTTCCTCGCTGCTGTGAAGCAAGCTGTGATTTCCTTTGAGAAGGATACCATAGGTAAAAAATTTGCCTTGTAACTTGGATAGCACTGTAGCAAATAAGTTGGCGTTGCACGTTTTCTGACTTGCAGGTACAAGCTTGGACCCAGGGAGCGTAGCCAGGAGGGGCTGGAAGGCAAAGCTGTGATGACATGTTCAGTATCCAGGTGGAGGGCCAAGAGGGCAGCTGCGCGGCGCTGGGTTGCATTCCAATGTGCTGATCCGTGGAACAGTGTTGGCATACACTTTGGAAGCTGCTGCTTGCTCTCCTGGCTGTAGGGAAGGGGCTGAGGTGATGGCAGGGAAGTAAGGGGTGAGTCTCTGCAGAATATTTTCATATGGTTGTGGCCTATTCTAAACAGGCTGGACATTTGGAGCTTTGACACTTCTTTCTGGTGTCCTTGTGTACCACGCTGCCTCTGGTAGCTCCAATGTTAATAACTCCCGTGTGGGTTGTTAAGAATTTTTTTTTCCCTCCTTGATTCCTGAACTGGTTAATTAAGTTGTAGGGACGTTATGTTTTCTCACTACTTGGGGGCTTAATGGGGTGGAGACTTTGGAAACAGTTTAACAATTTCACATTTTATATGCTCTAATGAATTTCCCAGGATTTTGGAAGGGTTGTATCCAACTTTAGCATCGTAATTTCCAGCGTTTTATTTATGCTAAAATAAGTTAGTGGTGTATTACGAGGCCCAAAGAGCCAACAGATTACAAATGAACTAATGAAGACATTGTTTCTCTTGGATAAAGGCTATGACTCATGGTTGTAACTTGTACTGAAGAACTTGAAACCGTGAGCTTCACCAGTACCACAAGCTGGCACTGGGGTTCCTCTTCCCTTCCCTGTTATTTCAAACCTGTATTTGATTTCAGGTGCAGAAAAAAGAGGGTTTGCAAGGACCAGAAACAACTCAGAATCTGCAAGAACTCCCCAGAACTTCGATAGGAAGAGGCAACTCTCTGAATCACAGACAGAAACAATGAACAATTCAGACAGCAGAATAAATCCTAGACAACTGGGAACTCCCAGAGGTATTAAAGCAGTCTGTGTACACGCTTCAGGAATAAGCTGCCTTGAAGCCTGTGCTTTAAAAGATGGGCTGGGATGAATGCTATTGACTTTAAAATGAGCTGTAAAAGACTGTTGATTATTTGTAAAATATGATTATTCCAGGCTTTTTGGTGTTCTGAAGTCGGGTGCTAGTATTTCTAGGCAAACTGTTCTCAGAAGTTCAACTTGGAATATAAAGCCTCTGTACAGATTCTGTTAAGATACACAGACATCTTTGGTGGGCAAGGTAACACTTATGAATTTTTGTTTGCAGGAGGAGCCTATGCTGCTGTCCCAACATCAGGTGACAGAAAGAATCTAAATAAACCCACTCGAGGGAGGAAGAAGAGTATATTTGAAGCCTACATGTCAAAGGAAGATGTTTCAGCAGGACTGAAAAGGGGAGAGCTAATTCAGGTGCCTGAAATGTACAGTGTCCATGCTCTTGTGATCAGTCTGTGGAAATCACAGGCAGTTGTTGGAAATCAGCAGCAGCTGATGACAGGGAATTGATGTAGCACTTGTAGATGCCAGAGGAAGATATTTTCCCTTTCTCAGGACATTCTGCAAGTGGGATGGAATCTTCTACATTACAAACAAAAAAGTAGTTTTTTGTTTGATTGCATGTTCTGTAAAATTCCTGATCCACACTAGGGATAAATTGCGGATTTCTGGTTGCATAATCTGCTGGCCACGATGGTCTTTACTGGGGAGACACTTCCTCTTACAAATGATGCTCAAAACAAAACAGTTGCTGGTAGTCTCTGTCTGTGTCTGTGGAAGTAAAAACAAACGCCCTTAGCAAGATACCTCTTTTCTCACAAAAATGTTTGTGCTTCTTTTTGGAGCAGCGAAACTGCAGCCATCATAAGGCAGCAATTCTTTTCTAGAAAGTGTGGGGGTGGACCTGCTGTCCTGTCAGCTGGATAGAGGAGATTTACATGAAGGCTGGCAGGGCTGAGATGGAGAAGAAGAGAGTGTCCTTGCACCACATTCATAGTAGTCCTCAATATGGTGTGATGTTCTTTGGGACACACCTGGCATCCCAGTGAGATCAGACTGGCTGGAGAAAAAAGGCAGGTGGGAGTCAATGAGGGCATAACATCCATGCTGAGGCACTGTTTACCCAAACACATACAGGTCCATTGCCATTTAATGAGTGTTGTAGTGCTGGTGAGGTTGTGATACTTACTTTCATCAACACATTGTAGTCTCAAATGAGATCACCTCAATTTTTGTCTGATTTTTTGTTATAATTGCATAATAATTCTTGTATATTAATACAATGGCATAATCTCTGGAGGTGTGATGAGGACTTTACATAAAAGACTGCCTGACTCCATCCTGAAGATCAATCTCATGCACTCTTAGCTTTGAGAGAAATCAAATCCCTGCTGATGATCAGCATGCTCCACTGGGCTATTTGGACCTTAGGCCAGTGCATTTTTAAAGACCATCACAGATATCTGTAATGGGAAGCGAATGGTGAGGGAGGAAATGGGAGCCGTAATGGCTTCCCTCATGGCTGCACTGGCATATGGCATCAACTAAAGCTTTTGCCTTACCTTCAGGAGTATTTTTGGCACCATTTTTGGTAACACAGCCTGATAGTGTTAAGTGCAGTGTTTGTAGACTGCCTATGAGGTCAAGTGCAGCTGCAGATGAGGCACATCAGGCTATGACTACTACCTGAGGATCCCATTGAAATGCTGAGTCCCCAGGGACCTGTGATTGCATGATCCCTGGCAAAAGAATCTCTAATTCTTGTAAATGTGTAGTGTCTAGTCCAGGTCATGTGCTGCGTAACTTGAAGAGTCATATGTGCTTTCTTAGGCTCTGCCTGTTTTCCTTTCATCCAGTTCCACATCTCAGGGAAACAATAGAGACTGTAGAAGCTGGATTTAATCATTCAGAGCCGAGTGTTAGATCATGGGCATCCCAGCTCAGTGTGTCTCATCTTCATTCATCCTAACAATTTCATCAAGACCATTTATCACTGACAGCCTCAATCAGGATAGGTGAGATCCTGAAAGCAGCTTTAGTGAATGGATGAATATTCAGTGGTTTTCTCTGCAATAGTGAGAGACAGAATGAAAAAATACCTGTTGTGTTAATCCCCAAAAGCAGGGGATTGTTCTGTCATGGTAACCTGCACAAAGGCTCCACAGGAGCCTATGGAAGGGGAGGACAAACCTCTTGGTCTGAATCTGATGGTCCTGAGGAAACTGGAGTGCTCCCAGGCAACAGCATGACTCTCTGAACACTGGCTGTCCCCTGGAGCATCCTGAAAATACTGGATCTGCTTATATTTGGATGAGAATTTGAGAGCTCTGTTAGGGAGAAAAGAGCCTACCATGACACTGAGATTTTTGCTGGACCTTGGCAGTGCAGCTGTGCAACAAAGTGTTCCTGAAAGCCCAACCCACGAAACTATTGGAGATTGCTCAGATGACACACATGTGCCATGAAGATTAGGCAGCCCTAGATCAGGAAGAGTGAAAGGTTATCTTTATGGGTGCTGACGTCTGTCAGTACTATTGGTCTTAATGGCTTCTGGTACTGCATCTGACATAACTCATGTTTTGATAAGTAACACGAGAAGTGTGCCTTGCGGATTCCTGGAGTCACTTAGTCATGCGACGTGTGCGGAAGTGTCCTTCCATGAGAAAAGGGATCTGAGCTCAGGCACTTACTAATGCGTAGAATTCCCACTTCCCTGCCCTGAAAACTGCAGGGAGCAAACACCAGGCATATTGGGCTGGTTGGAATCACACAGGATGGCCTGAAGGCAAACAAGATTGAATAACTCCTGCGTCGTTCCGTGAGCGCACGATGATGGTTGTACACAACAGATGAAATTGGGCTGTGTATTAAAGAACGTTGACCCAAAGGACTCTAATCATCCTCTGAAGCATCAGCCAGAAACTCATGTCTGCTCCACGCCTCCAGCGTCTCCCAGACCCTCCCTGCAGGGCTGCTGGGGTCAGGCGGAGCGAACAGAGATGCAGAGACGGCTTTGCTGTTAAAAGGGTGTTTTTCTTTGGAAAGCTGTTCTTTTGTGGATGTGAAAGCTGGGGTTTCCCTGATTTTGATGGATTGTTTTTTCAAAGAAAGCCTTGGTAGCAGTCAGATACTTGTGAACCCTGACCTTATTTTGGTGTTCTGTACATAAAAATGAATCTAGATATATGTGTTACAATAGCTGTTATAAACTGCTTGGTTTGGGATGCTTGAAGTTTAGTCTGCCTGCCCTGGTTTTAGCAGAGCAGCTTGAGAAATTGTGACCCTTTTGTGTCTCACTGGGAAAGTTCAATAAGGTTAGAACTTTATTGGCAAGAACCTGTGAAGCTGCCTTGAATCATCAGAAAGTGTTTTAGGAACCTTCCTGCAGACTTTGTTCTTCCCTTTCATAACAAAGGCCCTAATGACAGAAAAACACTGATAAATATAGCAGCTATTATTTGCAAGCTATTGTAAAATAATACAACATGAGTGTGACATCATGAGACTCTGCAGCCAGATCCTCACCCCCTAAGACACATATGAGAACAGTTGTTCATTGCAGATGGGGAGAGTGACTGGTTCCAGATATGATATCACAGCGTGAAATGTACAACATTGTAAATAGGATTTTCATGGGCACAGATAATAGAGCCCATCTGCTTTCTAATATAAATTTTGTGAGTTTCTTGCTTAAAGGAAAGAGCTGAAGTTTTTTAATACTACTTGACGTAAGAATTCTAATGGTGATCATAATTAGGTAGTGCATATAAAATGCAGATAAACAGGCTGCACAATAAACACGGTAACACGGTGCTCCTCTGTGTGTTTGCTGGAGCTGGGCATCCATGGGCAATGTTGCTGCTCTGGCACCTTCTGGGCTGATTTTTCATATGCATGATGGGCATTTACACCTGACTGATTGACAGCTGTCCCAAACTGTTAAAGGGGATTTTGCAGAGGAAAACAGGATATCCCCTCATCTGCTTAGTGCTGGTGGGTAGATCCACATATGGGAATTGACTCATTGTCAAACAGAGCAACAATCCCTTTCCATTTTTTCCTTTCTTTCCGTAGCAGCTTCTGATGACTGATTCTGGGAAATAAGTGGAGGATGACCATTGAGAGTTTTCCATCAGTGAGTACGAGTGCTGATAGAAACTGATGACAGGAAGTCAGCTCTCACTTTGCTTAAGAATAAAATACCCCAGGGTTGCTCTCGGTGGGTCATCTTTGTTTCCATGCTGTTGTCCTAGGTTATGCCTGTCACAGGGGCGAGTGTCCTTGTAGTATAAGTTATGTGAGACATAAAATGAGATAGTGCAGCAAAGTACTCAATTAGTATCTAAAGAGTGTGGAATACATGCTACTGGTAATCTGATATTCTGTACTTGCTGGTAAACTTTAGCAAATAAGTGCAATGGAAAATCTTCGTAAATCTGTGATATCTTCAAGGCAGCAAAACTTTCATATGTAATCAGCTCTATTTTCCTATTGTCTGAGTGTTTCCCAGAATACATTAAAAAATATTTGCTGCAGTAAAGTTTTAAAGAAGCAATTCCTGTGAGATGCTCCTATGAGTGCTTAACACAGAAGTGCAAACAGATGGAATCTGTTTGTATAATAAATTGGCTAACATTACTTCAAATACACAAATGGAGAAATTTCTAATGTTTCTTCCCAGAGCAGAAGCCTGTTGGAAGGCAGATACCTAAGTTGTGTTCCCATAAGATTCAAATGCTGTCAGTTTGAACTGCAGTCACCTGAATCCCAATTTCCAGGATCCTTTTGGGATGCAAATGTGTAGCACATAAGGCTTTGGCTAGCTCTGCCTTTCTCTTGGATGGACCTGAGTGCAAGCAGCAAAACTGGTTGGTTTACTTTGGAGGGGTGATGTGAATTTATTGCAGGTGACTTGGCCTTTAAATTGGCAGGTAACAAAGCAGAAATAGATAGACCATGGAATTTTCAAATGTATTTAAGATAGTTTGTCTTTAAGTATGTTTAAACAGAATTTAATCCTGTAGACTTTAAGTGTTTATTTTTGGAAAATCCTTTTGATTCTTTTTTGGAAATGTACTTTATTATCGCAGAGTTACTGCTGCTGTCTGTTTGCAGGAACAGCCTAAGCAGCCAGAGCCCCATAAGAATGATACCTGCTGCCATGCAAGCTCAGCTTTTCTTTTCCTCTTTCCTTGCATCCTCCAAAATAAGCAAACCCAACATTCTCCTTTTCCAAGACAGAGCAAGCCAAATTGTTTCTATTATCCAGTTGTTAACGAAGCTGGTGGATGCTCAGCAGAAAATGTGTGAAAGGAACAGGAGAACTTGGATCCTCAGTTCACCCAGTAGCAGCAACAACTAATGATTCAACATCTCTTTGATGACAGACTGCAGTAGATCAGCTTAAGCCTATCATGAAACTGCCTTTTGGCTTGAAATTGCTTGGATGCTAAGTTGTCAAGACTTGAAATGTATAATGGAAATTTAGATGTATCTCTCATGTCTCACTGTAGATATATTACCCACAGCTCTCTAATTTAACTGGTGTTAAATAAAATTAATAAGATTCAGGCATAATCTTTCTCCTTCTTTTCTTTTTTTTAAGGGACCCTTGAGAATAAATCCTAAGAAGTACCATGAAGCCTTCATTCCATCTCCAGTAAGTGTAATTTTATAATGCTTTAAAGTTCATAAGTAAAGGTGCATTAAGATAGGAGTTATGCTGTGCACAGAAGGTCACTCAGAGGTGAATGAGTTGGAATAAATGAACACAATCTGGATTTTCTTTTATATCAAATATTCCCAAACAAATCCTGCTTTCTCATACCTCTAAGAAACGCTTTGCTTGTGCTGAAGTTGGGGATACTACAGGGTCCCACAGAGGCCAGCTGAAGTCAGGTTTGAGGACCACCAGATAGCGTAATCAGAAACCCTTGGTTTATGGCTGCAGAGGTTTTATAGATTTTCCACTGATTTAAGTTAATCTTCCCTAAACAAATATGCTCTCCATTTTCGATCTGCTGCATGAGCTAATTTGAAAAGTCATTCCAGAAATAATATGCGTGATTCCTTTTCATGTGCCCGCTTTGGCGCGGGTTGTATCTTGGTTGGCTTGGGATGTGCTTCTGTCACATGGGACTGGCTTGCACCTCTTCTCTCTTCTTTCCTTATTTTGACAGAAAAGAAGGACTCTTGCAATTTCAGGGCCTTCCAGTCAGGAAGGTGACCTCACAGCTGGCACAGCCAAAACTTTTTATCTGGAACTGACTTGGTCAAAGTGTTGCTGTTAATGAGAGAGTTTTATATTGAAATGTTTTTCTGGTGTGGGGATGAGAAGGCTGAGCCTGCCCTGAGACAGTGAAACGCTGATGATGTTTTTGTCCCTGCTACTAACAGCACTATTGTTCTGGGGCTTGGACTGAAAGCCTTGAAATTCATGGTGTTTTTCAGTTCATGTTATTGATTTGGGGCAATATTTTGGAGCTTTGTTAGAGAAGGTTGGCATTACAGGGGTAGGTAAAGGTTGGGGTGCACAGAATACACTAACACTAACTAGAGGGAGAAGTACAGAGCAACTCTCTGGTACATCAGGAGGGAAGTATGTAAGTGAAAGGAACTTAGATCCTTCCTTTGCCAGGTGTCCTTGTAGGTCTGGTAAGTGTAAGCTGTTAAATATATTCTCTGAATTTATAAAATGCAAGGTTAAAAGAGAAATTCAGCCACTCTCATGAGTTATTTGGATGTGAGGCTTTACCCCTCATCGCCCCTCTGGTGTCCAGCTGTTGCCTTGTGCCTGTTCTGTGTGCAGGAATGCATACATTAAGGAGGGCTAGCAGAGGTGATTATCTCAGCTAGCTTTCTACTTTTCTGCCCTTTATGGTGATGAATAACAGAACCAGCAGAATCAACACCTGGATGAAGATGACTCTGGCTTGTGTAGTCACAGTCCTTTAAGACAGATGCTTTGGGAGGCTTATCCTTTGTATAACATTATTTGCCATAATGGAGGGGTTGCAGCCTTGGTGTTCTGCAGCACTTCCCATCATTGCCAGATGCTGCAAGAGCTGCAGCTGTGAAAAATCACCCTTTCTTTCCTGCTGTTGATGAGGGCACTGTACCCCTTTCACCTCAGCTATGACTTGGCCATGGCTTCATGGAGTTCAACGCAACAGCTGTTCACCCTCTGACACCAGAGGTCCCTGCGTGTTTCTTGCCACACATGTGCTCTGTCTGCTCGTCTCATTGTTGCGTGAAGAGCTGAGAGGAAGGCCCAGGGCTTTTCTCTTGAAAGCTACCCAGAGAAGAACAGACCCCAAGAATTTAAATCTCATGTGTTCCCTGCACAGGGTGGTGTGGTTTGAAGTGTCAGTGTGAAGGATGGTGCTGCTGAGTGTGAGTGACAGAGAGACTGGAGCTGTGCTGTGCTTGTGGGAGACACTTCCAGAGCAGATGGCAGTACTGCAGATCTCTTGTTGGATGGGGACAGGGAGCACTGCTGGAGATATTTGAAGAGAAAGCCCCGTGCTCCCTGGAGGAAGTCTTGAGGCTGTTATGGCCAATAAAGTAGATGCACCCCAGGGACAGCTGAGACTTTGCAGGCAATTGTGTTCTGTAATCATTCAGTGCCATTTTAATTGCATTAGCAATCTGAAGCCTCAGCTGTGCACAGGAAAAAGTGGGATGCACAAATTTTCTTGGAAGTGCCGAAGTTCACCCAACAATTGTGAGCCTGAAGCTCAAGATATAGAAATTTTTGTTTTTGGAGGGAAAACCAAAACTGATGGCAATTTTTTGATTACAACCTTGTTGCAGATGTTGAAATTAACTGCTGTAAAATAGGTGTCCATATACATATGTAAGTGTGTGTATCTAAATATACATATATTGTTTGGAACGAGAGTGTGTGGGTGAAATTAAAGATAAGACTCTTGCAGAGTGTGGAGTTACAGCTTTAACCCAATGGTCTGACACATCAGGCACCTTTACAGGGAGTGGAAGAAAACGTCTTGTATTTTCATGGACACAGGAGAGAAGGAAAAAAAGTGTAGAGCAAATTATTGTGAATGCCAGCCTGTGTCCTGCAGCACAGAGCAGCTACAGGTACAGACAAAAAAACTCCCAAACCCAATCCAGGAATTTGCCTTAGAAAGTGACTTTGAACTTTTCATTTTTATGTATATGACGGATTTAGGTAAAGAGCTGGAGCTGAAGGGAAAGGGTGGAGAAAAATAAGGAATAAGACCATGTGTAAAAAATCTGGCTTTTTGAAAAGAACGGTTTCCAATTTGAATTATGTTGGTCCAAGAGGCTTTGCAATTTTTCTGCATCTTGTCATGGGAGGCAGCTTTCACACAGCTGTTGAGCTGCTGCTGCTGCTTTTCTTTCTAAGAGTAATTTGGTCTCTTGGAGGACAGCCTTAGTTTCACATCATGGCAGGGTTCTTCCTTTTATTGTTTTGGTATCTAAGCAGAGTAAGATACTTATGTGATATTAGGACTTCATGTTTTCAGGTTATAAAAGAAGTTTTTCTTGGACACTGAGCATGCTGGTAGTTCTGATTGGATTTACTCACGCGTACGAGTCTCAGGAGTGTCTGAGAAACAGCTGAAGTTGTGATTAAGACTTTAGATCTTGTGAGGCTGTTTTTTTCTTTGAAAGACAATGAAGTACTAATCTGAAGAAACTGAGTCTCCTTTTTTGTACCTCAAAACTATGCAAAGATAACTCTGTTTAGAAAAACTAGTCATATTGATACTAAATGCTCACATTGTTTGACATGTTCATTGCACTGTAAACAGACACATGGAATTTTTTGTATACTGAATTATGGGAAAGCAGAAATGAAAGCTGCAAAAGCATGGTCAATAATTTATCAAAAGAAAAAAAATGACAAAACTGGCAATCCTTTAAAAACGAAAATCTTTATGTTGGCATCTTCAGGAAACTTTGCTCACCCCATGAAGAAAATCTCCCAAACTAAATCTAGAGTAACCAAATGCCAGACGTGTCTGGGGTGGATAATCATAGTGTGTGCAATTAGTAGAGGCTCTTATGCAAGAATGCTAACCCAGAATATTCAGAGAAGGTGTCCTGACATGTCTGTTACAGTAAAAGATCTTCTGGCTTGCAGTTGGCATCTGTAGTTGTCATTATTTGGGATATCTTCTAGCATTAGTTGTGCCAAATGCAGAATATATTGTGTTAACTCATTTGAAAAACAAGAGACTGCATCCTTAACCAGACCACCTTCACAGAGTGACCTGCTCATCTGGGAGCTGCATGTCCCTGCTTTCCCAGCTCACCAGGAGAGCAGCAGGAGCTCTGCATGGAGCACTTTGCAGAGACTGTCTTGTAAACAGTTCTGAACACTGGCTTTGAATGTTTGAGGTGGGAAATTAGTGTGTCAAGAGCTGTGACAGCAGAAAACTCTCTACCTGTTCCCAAAAGTAACTGTAGAGGAACTGAGACAATGCATCTTGAGGGCTTGGCTCTGTCTTGGGTGAATAGTGTGGAACTACTGTACTGGCCCATCCATACAAAGGCACTCATTTGCTGAAAGATGCTGTACGTTAAAGGGCATGTGGTGAATCCATTTTCTTCCTGTGCACAACTGCAGGATGTTTGCTTCACCAGGGTGTGTGGTTTTTTTTATGGTAGGATTTAAACCTCATAACAACCATGATTTCATGTGTTTTGGTCTGGCACTTACTTTTCTTCCTCTTTGACTAGGACGGGAGTCGCGATATCTTTATCGACGGAGTGGTTGCTCGCAACAGAGCCCTGAATGGTGACATCGTGGTGGTGAAACTGCTTCCCAGGGATCAGTGGAAGGTCAGTTCAGTATATTTTTGCTGTGATTTGAGAGAAAGAGCTTATTACAGTTTTCATCACTGAACTTGTAGGACCTGAGATGGACAACAGATAATTTCCTACAAATCAGATTAGTTTAATTGCAGTTTATGCTGCTGTTGATTAAAAGACTTTATCCATTACAATGTTTGGAAGAAGTGATACCTGAGTGAAACCTCATTCTTTGCATGGAATGGCTTTCATTATCATTGTATGAGAAAGTCTGATGACAAGACTGGTTCCGAGCACAGTTGTCAGAGGTGACTTTTGGTATCTGTTATTTAGCTGTCTTCATGCTGTGGTGTTTTGGATAGTGCTGTGTAGGTGTTTGCAATTGCTCATGTATTTGACAGGTGTTGTTCACAAAGCTTTAGTTATGATTAACTCTCTCTAATTTTTGGGTCCTCAGTCCATGAAAAGCTTATCTTGTCACAGCTCCAGATTTTTTGGTAATACCCTTCTTTATATGAATGAAGCATGTGTGAAATGACTGGAGCAATTCAAATGTGGGACAATTGCTTTCATTTTCTTGTCTGAGTATTTCAATAAGATTACTGTCTGGTTTGTTTTTTTTTTTCACTGATGAAACTTTCCCTAATCAAATTTTGTCCTTTCAAATATCTGGATAATTTTATCTTGTTTGCAGGTTAATCTTTTAGCACTGCTGTGCAAGGGCAGTTTTTGCTCCTTTTCTCTAGTTGCTGGGAGGTGGAAGCTACAGTTAGCAATTATACCATGGGTTTTCATATGTAAGCATGACAGAACCACCACAAATTGTTTTGAACTCTTCTTGAGAGCTTAAAGACTGCTGTAGATCTTTCAGAAAAAAGTAATAGTAAGGATGTTTCCAGCAGAGCAGAGACTGGACTGAACTACTTTGGCCTGGTGCTTTTTACTCAGTCTAGCTACCTTCTCTATCTGTCTTTGTTTGAAACGATGTGTTTTTAGACCTGCAAATGCAAGATCTTTAGTCTTGTCATTTGCTGAACCTATTTTGTTTAAATCTAATAACAACTGATGTTATGAAACATATGGTTTGAAACATATTAGAACTTGTCTCTTCCTTTTAAGTATGCATAAAATGAGTAAATTACCGGAGAATTTATTGACACATGTAAGTACAAAACTACCTAAAACAAAAGGCAATCATAAGTGGGATCTAAGGTATTCCAGGCATATCCATACACAAATAAAAGAAAGATCTGCTGAACGAGAACCAGTTTTGAGGGTCAAAGCAAAATTTCTTCGATAGCTGTTCAAGATTCCGAGTCAGAGTTCACTAAAACTGTGTTGATAACGATGTGTTTTGATCACCGAGTCCATATATGCAAGTTATCTTTTGTGTTAAACCATTCCATATAGATGGAAAAATTGAATAGTTCAGGTGCTTAGATCCTTTGCCAGGACCTGCCAGCACAAGGGCTTCTTTGTAGGTTTGATAGAGGTTGCCTGGACTGGAAGCTTTGTCTGCAGTTTTCCATTTATATCTGTCTCTAAACAAAGATAATGCCTCTCGCTCTCTCTTCTGTTCTCATACCTTCATATGTTCAACACTAATGGTCTTTTATGAATACAAGAGGAAGGATTCAGAATGTTATCCCTGTCCTGGGAAAATGGAGGAATAAATAGAACTGTTAGAGAAGTGGTATCTGACTGCAAGGAAGCCATTCAAAAGATTTGAGTGTTTTGTAATATGATTATGATTCTTCTGTAGTGAATTCAGCCTTGCCAAATGAAGTAGCTGGAACATGCCAGTCATGTTTTTCAGCCACACAGGTGCTGCTCTGTGTAGTCTCATTTTTTGTTTCTTGCCATCAGCAATTCAATCAGCGATGACATCCCTTTTCCCCTGCTCCCCCAAATCTCTTGCTATGTGCTCATGTTTGTATTAGTTCTTTGGGAAAGGTGCCACTAAATTGCACTGAAAGATACTGCATTCTGCCAAGTAATTCATACTGACTAATGATAAACTGTCACAACCTATTTTAGGTTTTTCCATTTGTTTAGTCTCATGCTGCTGCAAAGCTGCCACTTAGGTGTATTGAGGATTTTCTCCTTCCCATTGGGCCTTTGGAACAAGCTGAAGAGCTTCAGTTATTTCTCTGAAAAATGTAAATCAGATATATGGTATAACTGATGCTCTCAGAGGAGGCTTTACAGACTCTGTACATATTGGTTTGTTAGGATTGAGATGTTTGTGCTGATTATTTTTATGGTTCTCTATTCCCAACACATTACCCAGTGCTCCACCAAGAACTGAGCTGGGTTTTTTGCTGTTGTACCAGTTTCTTGCACAAGATAAGGCTGTTGTTTCAGCAGTGTGTTTAGTCTGTGCCTTCTGGGTTTCCAGCACCCTGGATGGCCTCTGGATGCTCTGGGGGAAGATCTTCCTGTTGCTAGTGCAGATGGTTCCTGTTGTGGACCTTCTCCTGCACTCACAGTGTATTGCTGTGCTCCAGGAAAGGCAGGACTTAGCTGACACCTTGGTTCAATTTATATGTGTAAATGGGAGGAAAAGGGAGAACCTGTGACTGGTAACAAACTATGGATTTTTAATAGAGAAACCTGTGTGTTTGATGGAATTGGTAAGAAAATTAGGAGCTGCCCTGTCCCTGGTGAGTTGGTCATTGCAAATGAAGCTCCTGTGAGGGAAGAGCCATCAGCTGGAGAGCAGTTTCTTCAGGGTTATACTGTGTTCCACTGAGCTGTAATGGTGATACCCTGCACACAGGTAGAAATGCCACAGTGAAATGTAAGGGAATGGTGAAATACTCTGGATGTCTGGTTATACTTTATGTAATACCTTCTTGAGAGAGACAGCAATATTTTCTCTCTCCGGCCTTCTACTTCTTGGCTCAGTGGTGGGAAATTTATCAGGCTTGAATTTCTCAACATCATGTCCTTCCCAGCATGTGCATCAATTGCTTGGATGAGCTACCGTGGTCCTTCCTGTGCTTATTCTGTCTGGTGTTAAAGCTCTGTTTGTTCATGCGTCCACTGGGAGAGCTGCGTGCTGTTTAGCGATGATCAGTTTGTCAGTTCATAATTCTCTGCTTACTATTAGTTCTGGTCAAGAGCCAACAATTTCACTGTGGCACCACAGACTTGAAGGAGAGACGTTTTGTCCCTGAAATTTGTTATCTTGCTCTCCTGAAGAAGGTGGCCATCAGCTTCCTGCCAGGCTTGAGTGGTGTGTGTTGCGGTGACCGCATTTGGAGGCTGCGTTTCAGAAGTTCCTCTCCTGTCCTCTTGTGTTACATCTTGGGAATATTGAGGTGCTATGGTAACTTTCAAATATTTAGCTTTTGCAAAGTAAGGTATTTGACTTAGGCTGTTTTTCCAGGTACTTAACCTACTCTTAGCGAATGAAGTCAGAGTATCATTGCAGTTTGCAAGACTGTCTCCCAGCTTCAAGCTGTGGGGCTTCCCTGAGTCTGTGCCTTTATCTTCTGGAAGAACATCACAATAAAAGATAGCCAGTGACAGGATTTACCTCAGTCCTTGTCAATTACTCTGATAAAGAAGAAAAATGGTGCTTTATTTCTTGACTGATTTCCACTGCTTTAACTTCCACCCTGGGTTCTTTTTATATTTTTCGGAGTTGTGCTTACATCAATTTCAGAAGCTTCAATTATATATTGGCATAATTACTGGAAGTCAAAGAAAATGTTAATATTGTGATTATAGCGATATTTCGTAGGCTCGTCGAGGAGGAAAGCAGTGTGTCACCACAGAGGATAAACCTAACCTGTCTTTCCTCACAGCCTCTTTTTGCTCTTTTACCGCCTGCTTAATTGCCAGAGAGAATTTGTTTAATTTCAGGTATCTGTTTTGGTTTTTCTTGCAAGATGTAATTTCTTTGGTGGAAGGAAATAGCATAATAAGTCATTTGATATCACTTGGGGCTTGGATTCCTGGCCCAATCCCTGGTGCTTTTAGAGTAGTAGTTTATAACGTGGAATGTTTTTCATGACAACCGTCTCATGTATTGCACGCTACAGCTGAAATTTTAGTCTTAGTCTGAAAATAGTACCCAGACAAGGACTTGGTGCGGCCCAAAACTTACAAAAAAGATTTTTGGGGTCTAACTCCCTATTGCTTGCTACAATATGGCAGTGAAGTCTCCAGTTTTGCATAAATATAATGTATATGTAGATAAAATAATGCTAGCTTAACCTGCCAGTTTCTCAGATTAGTGCAAATCAGTGCCTCTTTTGTTGTTGTTTTTGTTGTTTTACGAATAATTTCCTTATCAGCTTACAGTGCTTCTTTGCACTATTTCCAGTTCTTTTGATCTTGACAGAAGGTCTCTAAGGCCAAGGATATAGAGCTGTTCATTATATACAGTGTGTGTTGCTGGATAACAGGATAATGGGTCCAACATTTTAGTCACAAAGTGTCCAACAGTGATAGAAATAGTAATGCTTCATAGCTCATGAAAGCACATGTTCTGTTCAACACTGAGCTGTCAGATGCCATACAGTGCAGCAGGAGATCTTCAAGCTGCCTCTTCTGAGCCATACATCACAGATAAATATTTAAATACTTTCTGTGCAGAAGACATAAAATACAATTCACTTTTCCCAGCTGACTGTTGTTGGCATAATTACAAACAAATGTGGAGAAGGAACAATTTGATTTGAGCAGTCATCACAAATATCACCTTAGTTTGAACAGCACTACGTATCCTGGCAAGTCACTGCCTCTCACTGTTGGTGAAAACCTATGAAGCATTAGTTGTCCAGAGGGGATGCTAGCTTTGGATTTGCCCTGCTGAATAATAATTCATTTCAACCAAATTCTTCTGAGAGTCAGTTTCTTCTCAAAATCTTGCAGCTAATGTAAGGATAACAGTAACTCAGGAGGAGATGAGGTTCTTAGAGGGTTATCACAGCAACACTGTTTGAGTCTAACAATCAAGAATGTCGTTTGGAAACATTACATTCATAATAATAAAAAAAAAGTTCTGGAGAAGTCATTATTGAAATAGTAAGTGTTCTGGCACACTGAAAACATTCAAGTGTAATTCATGATATTCAGGAGTAAAGTGGGAAGCCTAAGAAGCCAGCTAGGAAGATGTCCAGAAAAGCAGAGCTCTAGCAAATCTGAAAGGTTGATGGATGCTGTAGGGAGGAAGGGTAGTTGTTTTGGTTTTTTAATTTGTTTTGCTGTAGGCTTTACAGTGAGGGCTGTAAGTTGATGGTCACACACAAGTGCATGTGTATCCCTCCCCATCTTGGCAGATCCCCAAACCACAAATTGGTGGAATCTGGAAAAGCTTCATTACATGCTAACTTTCTAATTGTGCCATTCTTTGGATGGCCACATGTTGTTCCACACTGCTGGGCCTGCTGGGCCTTCGCTGTGAGCTGGCATGGCTCTTCCCAGGCTTTGCTTAGCTGCAGACTGACTGGGTGTGGAGTAGCAATGCAGCAGATTGATAGCAGAAAAGCTGAGAGAATAGGCAGTGCTGCTCACTGGGACATATGTGGCATTGCATTTGCTTTCTCACAGATGTTGTTATCACATTTTGTTAATCAAACATCACTTGAAGTGAATCAACCGACATCTTAACACAGTCAGTTTTAACACACTGCACGCACTGGCATGCTTTTTATGGTGTATAATGATATAATTACTATAATGATCTCGATTCTGTGAGGTTGCCATGATCCAGTGCTGCATTCTGGCCTTGCCCCTCCCCCCACACGTAGAAAACAAGGAGGCAGAAATACCAACTTTTTGGATGTTGCAAGCAGCCTTGCCTTCCTGAGAAGGGCCTTTCCTTCCTCTGTCTCTCTGATGGTAAAGCCAAAACCAGGATCTTGTATAATAAAATCACAAGAAAGGTACAGTACAGAGTTTTTGAGCAGTCTAATATTCTTTTTATTCTTCCTCCTTCTGTGCTGGGTAAGAGTGATATTAAAAGGCAAATTGTTTGGTTAGGTAGGAAGACAAACTTTTTTTTATTGACTGTCTGCATCCTGTCCTAGCAGCGCAGACAGAGTCACATTGCAGCTGTGGTTTGGCTGCACAGGCACAGAATAAGATAAAAACGTTACTCTTAGGTGAACAATTAAACTAAATAATCATTCATTACATGTGGTCAGTTGTTTCATCCCCAGTGTAATAATAGCAAACAGGGGTGAGTTCAGGCTGTGCGAGATACGGCTAAATTTCAGTGTGTGTTGCTCAAAGAGCTTCGTCTTGCCTGGAGGGAAGTGCTCTTGGGGCATCTGATCTTAGTTTAGAAAAGGAGTCAAGCCAACATTTAATACCTGATGTCTGCTCCTGCTTGCTACTTTTTTCTTGGTCACATAAATATAATCTAGTACAGCAAATTGTTTCCTTTAACAACTGACTTTTCTTCAAGTGATTGTTTTAAATGCTGTTCTTCCAAGTCTTCTGTAAATATGCACACATCACAGTAGATTATTCTTAATCCAATCTCTTATATAACCACTATCATTTTGGGCTTTTCTTAGTTCTTGGTTCCTGTGGAATTAGTATTTCTTAGAACTGTTTGTTTTTTGCCAGTTTGAAGTCTTATTTGGTGATATCACATGAGTATTTGGAGCCTGCACCTTATAAGAGTCAGGATACCTGTTGTTGTGATGGGATTGGTTTTTGGAAGGTCACACACATTAAACTCACGTAACTTTTTATGAACGCTTTCCTGAGAGACTATCCAGATCTTCTGTAGTTTGGATTTCTTTCTGATCTGCATAATTAAGAATAAGTTTAAATCAAGCATACTAATACTAAAAGTCTCATCTGGCCTAAATTTGGTTCAGTGAATGTCATACTCTGGTTTTTTTTAAGGAGACTATATTCCTAATTTAGCTTGATAGCTAGTGAAATGAAGAGCTGCTATGACACTAAAAACCTGATGATCTTCAAGTCCTGAGGTGATGTGGTTTTGGATTGTATTTCTAAGTTCTGAAGAATAGGAAAAGTGCTACACATCTATTTGCATGTTTGCTCTTGTTTTTGGCTGTCAGAGAAACAGCAATTGGCTGCAGTATTTACATGTGGTCAAAGCTACTGAGATTGGCTCATTAACTCCTTTCCCTTGTTTCCTTAACTCATGTTTATTTTGCTTAAGACCATAAATCAGAGGGACAAGGAATCTAAAACAGAGGTGATTTATGTAAATGAAGAATTGCAGCAGCTGGAGGAGTGACAGGGATTTTTCTACAACAAGTTCATTGGGGTAGGATGTGGGACCTCATTTATAACCACGTGGTTCTTGGAGATAAGAAGGATATTTGTCATCAGGGATGGGATGCATTAAATTTGTTGTTGGTAATTTGTAACCATCGAAGATAAAGTGCAGCCTAATAGGTAGGTTTTGAGTCAACGTGCTGCTGCTTCAGAGAGCTGGAATGGTTGTGCCTTCTCCCAAACACTGTTCCTCTGTCCTCCAGATGAGGCAAAGTGCAGCCTGGTTGAGGAGATCTCCTGGCCTCCCATTCTCTCCTGTCCTGGCTTTGTGATGTTACTTGCTATGAGGGGAATCCCTTCTCAAATTTCAGAGGCTTATGTCCTAACTGCTGTGCAGATCACAAGGACTGGGAATGAGTCTGGTCTTGGTGCACTATCATGCAGTACGAGGTGGTCAGTGACTTATGTGCATCAATAGCAGTTTTCTTAACACTGCTAACATAGGAAGTCTTTCTTGCTATTTGGTATTATCCTTCAATATACAAATCAGTGTCCCAGAACCTGTAGCTGTGATGGTCTCTATTTCTGCAGCATCTTGAAGAATTGCAACTGATACTTTCACTCAAGTTTCTTATTTAAGAAGTGCCACTCAAAACACTGAAAGAGAAATTAAAATCCCTCTTGATTATCTTTTCCCATAAATTCCTCACAGCTTCAGTAGTTGTGGATATGACATCATTCCTCAGCATGTGGACGTGTATATATTCGGGCACAGCACGATAAGACAACTGGTGTGGATTTTTGAAAGTCCCAGGTTTTACTTGCACTTTGCAGTTTTTATCCCAGTCTTAACTACCTGGAGACTCTTTAGAAAGTGTTGGTAACGATTTGAGAAAATACTGCAGGACACAGCTGATCTACTAACTCTGCTGAAAAAGGCAGAGTTTCCTTACTTTCTCACTGTTCATATTTCTTTCTCATTGTTGGTTTATTTTTGTTTTCTGTGTTCTGTCGTATCAGGCAATATCTGCTTCATGAAAGTAGGTCTGTCTGTGTTGCTTATGAGTTTTTTAAGTTTCCAGTATGCTATTGATTCATCCATCTTCAGCTGTGTCACCTCCTGGGGTTGAAGCATTTCTTTGTGTTTAGCTTTGTCTAAATTGTTTTGAAACAGAGAGCAGTGCCAAAACACATACTTTTAATTGAGCAGCTTTGGAAGTGTGAAAATGAAGTCTTGGCGTGATCTAATTAGTGCTTGTGTATTTTGGTCGCAAAAAGTGACTGGCAAAGAATTCCCCAGACACATTCTCTGTTCTGTCTGAAAAAATCCTGCATAAAGTTGTATATCCTGCTTAGCTCTTGTTGGTGTTTGGAAGTCCTGACTGTAGTGCTTTCGCTAATTAGCTGCCAGGACGTCCTTTTCTTCTCAGTCTCCTTGCTTTTGTCTTGTTTGTTGGAATGAGCATTGGCTACTTTTGCTGGCAAGCTCTACAGAAACTGGCATCTCTCTTTTTGTGATCTCTTTAAATCCCTCATGGCGTAATGTTTGCCAGGTTGGTGCTGTCTGGGGAAAGTCCAAAGGACTTATGTGAAGTGGAAGGAATATTTCAGCAGCTTCTCTCTCTTCCTGACCCAATGACTGTTCAGGGCGTGGGGAGTTCTGGTGAAAGTCTCAAGGACAGTAGCTAGGTAACTCACCTCTGTGCCCTCCTTGAATTTTTTTTGCAGTAAAGTAAATTTCCTCCAGGTTTTATCACCCCTTTTGATGTCAGATTCCCTAGATTGTTTTTTTTTTCTGTGCAGATCAGGTTTGCTGCTGTAGCCTTTTGCAGTAACTACAGGTGCTGTGGTGGTCTGGCTTAGGTTTGGACTTGTAGCTCTTCTCCCTTTGGTGCAAGTCTGGGAGCTTATCCCTTTACAAGCATCCTCTCTAAAGGGTCTGTGAACAACAAATCTGGGCATAGCCCAGCTGTGTCTGACAGTCCTGTGGAATCAATGCCCTCTGCCTTGGGAACAGCTCGCTGCCCATTTGAACAATCTCTTTCTTGCCTTGACCTTTAGGCTCGTGCCCTAGGCAGAGCAGTCTGGCAGCTGCAAAGCTTTGCAATGCCTTTCCCTTCAGCCTTCATCCTGCATGTCCCTTAAATATACAACTGGCTTGCTGGTGTTAGAGAGGCAGCTTCCTTGCAGTATCTCTATATTAGAGCAGCATCCGGAGGGAATGTCCCAGCAATCCTTTCTGGTGACTGTGCCCGGCTGCATTACCTGGCTGGGAGCAGAGCTGCTGCCTCCCAGACTGCAGAGCTGTGCAGCATCACCACTGGGGGAGAATAAATGACTCGTCTGGCTCTAGTTTATTTATCCAGCTGAGCAGGGAGCTGGTGCCATGAGTGAGTGCTGTGTTGGCAAGGCATCTGCTGCCTGAGCTCCTCTTCAGGTCTGTGTTCTACCATATAGACATACCCAAGGTTAATGGATGGCCATTAGTTTAATCTGGTTTAATTTCATAGCTGTGCTTCATGCATAGTCTGAGCAGTGTTTTGACAGGATGGCATTACTTTATCTACTCTTCCTGGTTTCCCCCCCATATTCCTGAAGCTTTCTCTAAAATTCTTCATTCCTTTTCTTCTCTGCACAGTTGTTGAACTGTGGCTGTAATATGTTTATCAGCTGAGATTTGTGTCTTGGAAACTTAATTTGCCTTTTTATCTAATGCTTTATCACTAATGCATGGTAACGTTTCCTGGCAGGATATGCATTGTTAAAATTCGTTTGTAGGAACGCAAAAAAAAAGCATAGAAGCGGATGGCTCCCCTTCTGTAAGGTTCAAAAGTTTTGAAGCTGAAAAGGAAAATGCTCTTCATGGTACCTGACATCAGTCCCACCATCCTACTTTCCCATGGGATGACTCCTATCAGTGCTGAGATATAATGGAGCCCAAAGACTAGGTGTGGTGGCAGTCGTGGCTGTCAAGTAAAGGAAAAGCTGGGAGGGGAAGGCTGGCCTTGTCAGGGCAGTGTCTCCAGCTACACAGTAATTTCCTATGAGGTGATTGAGACCTTGGGCAGAATTTTTGCTAACAAAACCATTACCACATGTCAGAATTGATTTTTTATTTTTCCCGCCATTGTCTTTTTGCCACTGTGAGCATTATCCAGTGGTCAGTTATCCAGCTGTCTACCCTCTGTACCAGCAAAGCCACTTAAGCAAGTTAACAACACTTTTTTCTAGGGGGATGAGTGGTACATCATTGCAGCAGCCAACTTCAGTGACATGGGAATGGTCCTGGGGCTTGTCTTTGAGCAATTAGTTGCTATGATCACAAATAAACGGATAGACTGTGCTTCAGAGCTCCAGTTCCCAAGCACTGATTTCTCTTAAGTGCTTTGTGAAAGAAAGGAAAAACTAATCAAAAAATAATCCGCAGTTAAATTAATCTCCTCTAACAATGTCTAATGTGTTCTGAAGACTGGTCCTTGAGGGAAGGGCGTTGTACAAAATGACAGACAGCAAAATATACATAACTCTTTGTGCAGGGTTTTGAGGTATTAGGAAATAGAGCTCCCAACACTGGCACATCACCCTTTGATTAAACACTGTGGTTTCACCAGCTCAGGATTGATTACTTTAGAAAGCACTAAGTATTTGTCAAATACTCTTCCTTTGGATATTTGACATCCGGATCCTTTTGTCTTCATCGACTTGCCTCAACACCTCTGCTGCTCAGCAGACTGGGTGTGCTGCCTCCTACCCCTCCTCCTGGCCCCAGAGCCATGCCCTGCACTGTGCCTCAGTCTTAAATTCTTGCATAAAAGTAGTTGGTTGCACAGGTTGATCCATGTTGCTTAGGTGAGGTGAGGGACCAGAATGAGAGAAAATATTTGTCTCTAATGAGCAACTCTGTGCCCTTGAGTCTGTTAAAGAAAAAAACTTCTTCCCCTTTGCAGATGTGAGGAGGGTGTAGCATGGTTCCTATGTCCTGGCTAGCAAGACACCCCAGGAAATGCTCTTTGTTTAAACTGTGTTGACCATTTCTAGTGTAAAGTGTTTTTCCAGCTGAATCCATTGCTGGATGTACTGTACATTATAAATTTACGTTACTAAAAAACAAATGATGAAAAATATCAGCATTGTATTTTAAATTGGCCACAGGTATTTCTTCATTAGTTGCTGCCATCTCTTAAAATTTTTCAGGTCTGTTTTTCAGGGTTAGTCAGAACAGCATCGGAATAAATATCTTCCTGCCTGTGTTGCGTCCCCTCAACTCTGAAATGAAAAGTGATGTGGGCTTAGCAAAACTGCTGCTCTTCCCCAAGACATGCCAGGGGAAGTTGGTTTATTTCTTCACCAGGAATACATAGCCTTTTCTTCACAATTAAAATACACCCTCCCAAGCATTAATTATTTTTGATCTGTGGTTGTGAAAAAATTTCTGCCCCAAAATTGTCAGATTCTTCCATCACAGTTGCACTGATATTCTCGCTGTGCAGAAATAAATACAAAATAAATGAGTGAGCTGTTTGTGTATCATTGATAATTGAAAACTAATATAGACAGAGATGATTTTTTAAAGATTTTCACTGAAGAATGTTTAAATCATGCCTTAATGCATTACACATTACATATTTATGCTTGTGTTTGCACTACAGTTAAAGCTGAGGTGAGGCAACTTTTCTGTGTTACAAGATTAGAGAAATGAATGCATGTTTACAGTAAAGCTTTTTTGGAACAGAAAACTGACCTATGATTTGTTTTGAAGTCAGTATTTTATGGGCAAAGTTTAGTAAGTGTACTCGGTGATTTTTCTCAAATTCAAGTAAAATGCTGTGTGTTGAAATGGTTTCATTTCATCGTGTTGTACCTGTGGAAGGACTTACCTGAAGAATTTTCTCTTACTATGGGGCTTTGCACCTGGTGACTGCAGGGTGGAATCTTGACACATGTACTTCCACTTGGCTATGAGAGGAGGAAAAAAAAGGAATACTCGGGGTCTGTAGGATGTGTTTAAACTTTTGGGGCTTGCTTTGGGAGAAGGTAATGTTCATTAGAGGTGGATATCTTTAGGATCTAGTAAATCACACAAGTGCACGTGACAGTGTTGATCTGTCACGTGATAGATGAGTGTGTTAGGCCAGCGATGGGGAAACTTCATCCTGAGCGGTTTGTTGGCATCTTAGATGGGAATGAGCCACTCCCTGCAAGGGTCAAGAGTACACTGGTATTTGTGTGGCAATTTTTGACTGTTCCAAGAAAACAATAGTGGTTTAAATTCTTAAACAATGCATAATTACATGAACTGAAGCTTGCAAGGTTTTGAGCTCATGTGCTGAACTAACTTACACTACTAAAAATTCAGTATTTTACCATTAAAGAAAACTTTTTGTATTGGGAGGGCTGTTGCATGCTTGTTTCACAGTACCTCAGTTGCAATATCCATGTGTTTTATATGACTCGTTGAAAATATATAGGTGAGAAAGTTTCTACAGTGAGACTGTTTTATGTATTAATTTACCTTTGACCCCTAAATTCAAAGCACCATAGCAGCTTTCTGTTTTTCTTTTAGGTCAGTTCTCAGTGCTTCTAAGGCTCACGGATTCTGGCTCATTGTTGAATACTCTTGGTAGTTTTGAAGCTGTTAAATGTCTTGAGTAGCATCTTTCAATTACAAATGCATAGCTTTCTTCAGTATCATTTGCGGTATAATTTGGTTGGAGCAGCTCATAAAGTTATGATGAGAGGATAAAAGAAGAGGCACACAGTTGAATGCTGTGAGAAGTGGAACTGATTTTCATTCAGTTTTTGTAGTATTGGCTTTATTTTTAACAAACCTAGACTATAGGTTTGATAAACTTGGGGTGTATGGATTGTGTTAGGCAAATAAAATAATATTCTGTTAAGAAATTATGAAAACCATTCATGTTGTAGAGCTTGGGTAGAAGATTTTAATTGTAGTCCAAGGACTCTGCAAAGTGCGGTGAAATAACTTGTGGGAGGTTTTAAGGACACTTTACAGTGTGGTCAAATTAAAAGGAAAATTATTAGTTAAGAACTGAGAACTTGCTTGGTTTTATTTTGGTGGAGTGCTGTTAATATTTTACGAGGAAGCAGGTTTGATCATGCACTTGGTGTGAAGTTTGTATTGCTGATAGCCTTTGTTCTGCAGGAGCCTCTCTGGGAGGGTTTGAGTGTTTGAATCCTTAGGGGAAGGATGCCTTTGGTGGAGGTGCCTGGCCGTGGCTGCTCGTGGCTGGCAGCACAGGTGATTGCTGTGGGGTGGGATCCGGTCCCTCCCTGGAGCTGGAAGACTTGGTGTGAACTGGTGGGTTATCGATAACCTTTTGTGTGTTTAACGAGACAAATCCTTCCGTTCAATTGTTTCACTGTGAACAAACGCTTATCACCGGATGATTCTGTGTACCTTGTGTCCCTTTAATTTGTTTTGGATCAGGGACTGTAAAAGCTGGTGTGTGGAAGGGGGTGTTGCAGGGATGGAGCAAGTGTTCCCCAGCTTGTTAGAGTTGCCTACGCACAAGAAACGCAGTTGCTCCCAATGCCTCACGTGCAACTTCCTGGTGTCATTTGACTTCACCCGGTGCTGTGTAATTGCAGTAGGGGTTATAAAGTACTTTATTCCACAGTCTGTGGGCAAGGATGGGTAGACTGAGGTGGGAGAGTGTGCATGTTTCAACCCTTCACATTTCTGATCTCTACCCTTCTGTGATGTCCTTCACTTACTTTGTCTCTGCACATCCTCCATCCCTCATTGCCAGGACCAGTGTGGCCAAACTGTGGAGGTGGAAGTGGTGACTTGGGTCCCAAATGGAGCAGTGAGACTTCAGTTTGGATCCTCAGCAGCCTGAGGACAAACTGCTGCATGAAGTGTTTTCTTTTCCTGATAATGGTGTTATGGCACAGTTGTAGCAGGGTAGGTATATGGTAAATCAGCAAATTAGCTTCAAGGGTCAACAGGTATTTCAAAGCAAGGCAGGGATTTAAGGAAGTGGTGGACTTAATGTTTTACCTGAGAGGGCATTAACTTGCTCTTCACATGTCCTTAGCTCTTAGGATAATGTAGGTGCTTTGGGTGCTGATAGTTTTAGACATGGTACCTGTCATCAATGGGTGGAATGGGAGCAGACATCTGTGAAGTTTGCCATGTTAAAGCCAACAGATAAAGTGCTTTTGCTGGTGGGAAAGCGAATGAAAGGGGTTTCCTAAAGCTACGGACTGCCTGGGTAGCATCTGAGATTTTGCCCACCTTCCTTTTCTGTTTTATCAGCTAAGATGAATGGTGAGTCAGTGTAAGCTGTATGGTGTGTTTCGTTGTTGGAGACCTGTCAGAAGAGTTAGTTAATCCAGAGGATTTGGATTCAATGTGACAAAACTAATCATAACAAAGTACTTCAGTGCCTAACTTGAAGCTGTGAAGAAAATCTTGTTATCTTAAAAGTATCCCTACATGAAAGGGCTAATTTTTTCTTTCTTAACAAGATAAACATAAACTCATTGGTGAGTTGCAGAGCAGCAGTAATGTTTCCAGAGGCTGCTTTCCAAACTTCCCTGAGATGAAGTGAAACTGAGATTTAGTGCTGTCACTTGTGGAGTTTCAAGAATACACTTCTCAAGACCTTTTAAGTTACATGGGAGAAGTTGTTATGAAATCAGCTTATTTAATTTATATCTAAATAGTTGTAATGAACATAAATTTACTTACTTCATTTTTTGGAACAGCCTGCCTTTTTTGCTGGATGCTTTTTTCCTTTTGTCAAGTTGCTTAAACAATTTATCATTAACACATTTTCTGTATTACAGTTTAACTTTGTAAATATTATTCAAATAAGTTCTTCTAGGTAAGGAAAATTAATAAATGTCGTCCCATACTTCCTTTTACCCAGAGGAAAAGACTGAACAAGTGAAGATTGCTTTGAGTTGATTTGATCTGTATGAAGCAGCTTTGAATTTCCTGGGCTTGTTTAATGAGCATATTGAAAGCCCAGTGTAGCTGCCTGTCTCAGATCCAATAGTTGTACACAATGTACTGCAGGGGAGAGAGATAGTCTTTTCCTTTCTGGTTAAAAGGACTAGCAATCTGTCATTGTTGGTAATGAATGTTTTCAGGTAGCACAGTCCAGATTTAACATTGGAGCTGGCTTCCTTGTAAAAATTGGGTTTGATTTCCTTGTTCTGTAATTTCCAGTGCTCAAGTGAGAGTTCTTGTTGGATGACTAACACATTTCGGCGCTGGTTAAGGCACTTCTGAAAACCCAGTGTTTTTCATATATTAAATATTTTCTTAATGACATAAGCAGGTGTCAAGGCTAGTTCACAGTCACATGTTTTTGAGCCATGCTTCTGCATTTCGTGATTCTCAGATTTATTGTGTAAGAGTGTTGAATGGTCTTAACACTTGATGCTGTTCTGGTTCCCCACGTGGCCCATTAGCACCTTGGCTTTGTACCTTTTTAGTGTAACCAAATGCATAATTTTTCTTGGATTTCTGCATTTTGTGTTTCAGTCTTTGCTGCATGTTTGAGAGAATTGGAAGTATGTTCAGAATCTTGAGAGGAATGTGTTGCTAAAGGTGCATCCTGATGCTTTCTGTTTGAGGTATAACTCTTCTGGGCAGTGATGCAGGAAGCTCATCACTGCTTTTGCATAGCCTGTGAGACACAGTTTGCTGCAGTGTGCAGCCATCCATTTCCTACTGGCACTCAGAAGGTATCCTGAGGCAGAGTGGGGAACTCAGGACATGTTGTAGTATAGAGTCTGTCCGTGAGAATATCTGCTCATGTGTAGGGGTGGGCTTCGTCAGGCTAAACCAAGAGACATAACTGACAAAACTGAATATAAATCCTGTGTTACTAACATCTGGGAATGGCCAAGTTGCTAGGACTTGGAAGCAGGATTCAAAGATTTGCCAAGTTAGCCTGTGATGATCACTAGAAGAGTTTGCCCAGGAGAAGTGAGTTATAAAGTAATTCAAGACTTTCTAAAAAAAAAACCCTCTTGCGCAATCAGAGTTTAATGACCAAGATGATGGCTTTATGCTGCCATCATCAGTGTTTAAATCACCAGTATTTTTTATTTGCACCTGCTTTTACTGATCTCATAATTGGCCATTGTTACAGAACGCATGTACAATTTGGTTGAGAGACCAACTTTTCTTTTCTTTTTGGATGGACTGCAAACTACCTATTGCAATAAAATTTCTGTACTTGTGATTATGGGCACTGTCAGTATTTCCATTATAAATTTCTGGATTTTTTTTTAAAGGAGCTTAAAACTAAGTTGTAAAAATTTGTTCTTGGCGAGAACTTGTGTACAAGATCTCAACTCAAGTAAGACTTTTTAATGAATTTTGAGAGAGGGAAGGAAAACCTGAACTGCTTTGTAAGTTGAGGTTGCACAGGTGAAGTATACACTGTAATCTCTTGTTAACTAAACTCAGCTTGTAAGGAAGTAGCACAATAGAAACCCCCAGTGTTCTGTTCGTCCCATGTTTTAAATTGAGTTATAACAATTCAGTGTAACTTTTGATTCATTCTGTGGAAAAGCCTTTGATAGAAGAGCATTCATTGCCAGGCAGGAAAAACAGACAAGATGGTACCTGGCATCAAGAGGCAGGGAACTCTGTAGTGGCCAGTCCTTCTCACCACTGGGAAAGGCTTTTTTATGGGGGTGGTAAATCTATTTCTGAAGGAAAACAGTAAAAATATGCTATTCCTATTTACTCCACTTTTCAGTGCTGCAGGAGATGCTCTGAGACCATGTTTAATCAATGTATATTTTCAGTGGATTAAATAAACCTGAATATTGACGTCATGAAAATAAGCTGAGAAGCCTGGTGGTGGATGCTGATGCGTTTTACTCTTCTAATAAACACTGCTTCAAAATTTAATGAAGCGTGGCATGTTGCTAAAGGTAAATGCAAACAAACTGAGCTGTAGACTCTTCGCTTGAGGTGCTGCCGTTTAATGAGATTCGTCACCAAGTAATGTGAGCAGATCCTGGTGACGCAAATGCCAGCAGTCATTCCCTGCCCCATTTCAGGAGGAAACCTGGTGATACTGATCCTTTCCACTAGAAGAAGGAAAAACACTGCAGCAATATAGGTCCTCAGCAAAATGTTGAGCATCACTCATCTTTACTATGCCTTGAGATCCTAGTTTGCTTTAACTTCCATTAATATGGGCTCCCTTCAAATGCAGTCTTTGTGTCACCTTGTGCTCCTCTATTCCCTGCTGTTATGTGCTTTGTCTTTGATAGAAACTTCCTAAAAGTTCTGTTGAGCATGCACACTGTTGTGTATGGTTTGGTGCAGCACTCAGCATGGTGTGTCCCTGGTTCTGACTGGGGCAGCTGAGCACAACTGAAAACCAAACAACCCTGGGAAGAGATTGCATTTTGTCAGAGAGAGGAGTGTGTGGAACCTGTGCCTTCAGTGGGCATTTTCGTGCCTTCCAGCAGGAATAGACAGACATATCAATTCCCTGGAGACAATGACTCTGCTCTTGTGCCTTTCTTTCTAGAATGTCTTCTGTTGTGGTAGGTTTTGTGCTCAATTTTAAAAAGAGATCAGTTCTTTGGTACCATTGCCATTGCATGTGTATCAATGAAGCTGCATAGTAAGAAAAAGTCACAGTAGAAGGGCTCTGGAGAACACCCTGGTGAACTAGTTTTGCTGCTGGAGGTAAGTCCAGTGAAGAAATTTTAATGAAAACTGCAAGGGTTTTTGTTATTATAATAGACAATTGTCTAAACATTTTGGAATCAAATAATTTGGTTCTAAACTAGTTAAAATTTTGGTTTTAAATGTTTTGTCTGATGTATGAACTAATTTTGGAAAGGTACTGATAACCAAATTGTCAAAAAATCTTACTAGTAAGTGCCTGAAAATTGTGAAGAGATGGTTATGCCATGGTTATAACTGTGGAGTCATTCATGATTTTACTTTTGTTTTGCTGTTCTAATGATATTTCCAAGTGTGACACAACTGAATGATGTCTCAGGTCATCCTTAAATAGGAAATCAATAATTGCTCTGTTTAGTGATGAGCCTGTTAGCTTTGTGTGTGGAAATAAGAATCATTTTTTAATCCCAACAACAGAAAAAGTAAGCGGTGTTTTGTTTTTAGAGCTGTGTGACATTTCTTTCTAATCTATCTTGATTTCAAGCAGCAGCTGTAAATTAACTAATGCTGGTCTTTAATTATGTGAGTTTCTGCTGTGAAATCTGGGGTTCTGAAACCCTGGACGTGGTCTGTGGTTAAGCCTTGGTCTCTGAATGGGAAGAAATTTCTCTGTTTGTAGAAATCTAACTGATTTGTTATTGTCTCTGATAAGACCTCTGGAGTGAAGTAATGCTTTGAAGTATTTGAAAACATTAATCCTCACATGTGCATGTAAATAAATACCATCCTCATTTTCTGGGTGGGGAAGTACCCCCTCACTTTCTCCTGGGACACCTACCTCCCCCAACTGCCTTAATTTGGGTTTTTTGGCATGCTCTTCTTTAATATCTATGGAGCAGAGTGACCTTAAATACTTAATGAATACTTAATATATGAAAATTGTTCAGATATTTGTGTTTGTTGCCTTACTACCTGTGCATGTTTTGCTAATTTCAGTCTTCTTTTCACACTTGGACTTTGCCTTGGCAGCTATGTGAAATTCAGGTGTATCATCTTCAGGACAGAGTGTTCAGGTCTGCCTAGCACAGTGTCAAATGCTGCAAACTGGGCAGCTTGGCTTGAGTGAGTTTCCAAAAGTCATGGGCAACTGAGAGCAGGATTATTTTCCTTGAGCAGGATTACTTTCCTTATGTACTTTGTAAGGAACTTGTTGAAAGTCTAAGATAGATATGGAAGCCTGGGATTTCCTGCCAGTAATAGTGATTTAATAGAAAGTCAGTCCCACCTGCACTTTATAACTAGGCATTCAAGGACTCCTTGCCCAAATAAATGGATTTATAGGAGTTTTAGCTCACAAGTGAGCCTTCCCAGTTTGATAGCCCAGCCTGTGTATTTGCAGGAATCTTTGAACAAAACTGTGCTGCTGTCATCTCCTTCTTCACTTCCACAGTCCCTTGGTGCTGTATGTTGCAGTGAGATTCTGTCAGGGTCAGAATTTGCTGATACCAAGTCAAGTGAAGGAGTGCATTTGCCTCACAGCTTGTCTTCTCTTCAGAAACAACTTTAAAGGGATACAGAAAGGTCTCAACAGTTGAGGAAGCTGTTCTCTTTTAATCCCCAGTGAATCATCTGTTTTTCTTTTCCTCCACTTACCGTGCTTGCAGGGATTATCTCCTCCAGTTCCTTTCCTCTGCGGGTGGTCCCCTTCAGTCTGGCTGCCCCTATTCTGCCACAGCTTCCCCTGAGCACAAATCTTTTCCAGCCTGTCCTGGGGTGATGGGGAAGGCGCTGGATTCATGGTGATCTTGGTGTGCACGACTGGAAGTGGCAGCATGGTAAAACACAGGTATAGTTATGTCTCAGTCCATTTCCTAGTGGATGGAGCTGCTCATAGTTAGAGCTATTCTGTCAGGTGGTACCTGCTGGCTCCTGCATGGAAAATGTAGTGTTAAAGTGGATTTACAGCCTTCTGTTGCTAAAGGCTTCCTGGAATGTGTCTCCATCACCTGTAACCAGATCTCCTTACCTGCACACCAAAGCAGGACTATTAGCAAAGGAAGCACTGGGTGGTTTTGTGCAGGTGACTTTAACAGTATCGTACTGGCGTTGGGGGAGGCTGTTGTTCTTGGCTGGAGCCATATTTTAATGCGGTTGAAATCTGGTTTAGAAATTAATGTAGATGCCAGTTTCCCTGGTGTGACAAGGTAGAGACCACAGGAGTAGGAACTAATTTTGCCAAGCTCTTTTGATGAGGTTGAGACAGGCATAGTGGGATGCACTCAGCCCACAGCAGCTGTGTTTTGCCTTCCATATCCTCAGAGAAGAAGTGGAACACAAAACAAGTGCAAGAATGTTTCTGCAAGAAGATAAAAAGAAATAAAGACAGGACAGTCCAGCAGTTGACTGAATGCAGCCGTGAAGATGGATGACTGGGAACGCTAAGAAATGAAGAACTATTTGAAGCACTCCTAGAGTGGGAGTCTCAGTGACGCTTCAGCAATGACTTATTTAGGTTCCTGTTGCTCTTATCCCACTGTGTGAATAAATAAGCAGACCTGAGCTGATGGAACACACCAGTGTAAGGAAGTTCCCACTGGGGCATACATAGTCCAAAAACTTCCATAAATTGTTCTGTAATGTGACAGTTTCCAATTATGGGTTTTCATAATAAGAAGCTTACTGGCAACCAGTAATGCAAGTTAATTGTGGAAATTTCTATTGCTTTTCTTGGCCCCTGTGCACTTCCTGAACAGTATGTGTTTTGTCCCAGGTGTCCCATTCTGGGCTTTGAAAGTGTGTCACAACATGCGTGGGGCTGAGACCCCTGGGAGCTGGCACTGAAAACCCAATCAAAAGGAACAAAATCTGCAAGTGAGGGGTTTAAGGCATGAGCCCCAACATGTAGATGCTTGGTTGATTTGTTTGTTTCCTGCCTTGATGAGTTAAAATGTTGATCACCAGTAAGAGATTTTCTTAGACACGTGGGAAATAATTTTTATACAGTTCTGAAGAAAACTTCAAACCCTTGGGAGGGATAGGTATGCAAATATCTTGGATAGCCCTTCCAGTACTTTTTGATTAGTTTGCATTGTCAGCCTTCTTTCTTCTTACGGGCACGTGCGGGTACAGGCTTGTTTGGTTTGTGAAATGTTGAATAAATCTTCAAAGAGTATCATTGTTTCCAGGAAATATGTTTTTCATACATGCTTGTATTGTTTTTAAAAAAAAGGCAGTAATGGATAATACTTTGGTCTGTGCAAGCCAATGGTGTGGATCTGCTTGGCATTGCAGCTTTCAAATGATACACACTCAGCACAAGTAGATTCTTTTCTGATTACATGCAGGCTCTGTGTAATTATTGCATCTTTTAAAATATGTATTGATTCATGGTATTGTCTTGAAGTTGCAAATGATCCAAAAGCCTGTCTGCTTCTTTACATCAGATGCAAACTGAGTATCTTTTTTCAGTAGTTTGCTGAAAATGCAGGGATTTCAGAGAATCATACCTTTGAAGATGTAACCTTATGTTGCTCTCTTTTTCTAATCCGCCCCTCTTGAGTGATTTATTCTAGGGACTGTGCATTGTAGGTTTTGTCCTGGCACCTATTCTTGTAGTGTTGCAGTGCCTGTCACATTACCAGAAAAAAGATGGCTGGGAGACAGTTTTTTAAAAAAATAAAAGTTAAACCAAAAAGAAAAGAACACACACAAGAAAAGAAAACCAGTTCCAGTTAGTAGAGAGGGTTTTGCTGCCGGTGTGGATGGGGCATAATTTGATTTAAATGACTTTTGAAAAACAGTTCTCAAAACTGTTCCATGCATTTTCTTCCTGGCTACTGTTGAAAATATGGAGCCGAATATTTTCTGTGATGTTTCAAACCAATATGTTCTGGCAGCCTCAGAGCTGGGCCCTGTGCATTGCACTCTTGTTTCCAGTTCGCTGTGGCCTGGAGTGCAACACACAGCTCATGAGATGCACCAAAGTGGGAGGTCTTGCAAGGAGCAGGCAATACAAAGACCCAAGGTACAAGGAACATTTTGCTGGGGTCCAGCAGGGAGGCTGCCAGTTTTAAGGGCCTCTTTTATGAAAAGAATTTGCTCGTAGGAGATAGAGAAGTTGTTTGTACTTCTTTGAATTTTGTGAGTGTGCAGGGGAAGGTTGATTCCTGGGTGTTGTTAAAGGCTGGGTGCTGAAGTGAATCTTTTGTGCATCCCTGGGGTCAAACTTTTCTCGCTTGAGAGATGGACTATGGCTAAGGATTGATCAGTGCTTTAAGTGTGACAACATCTTGCTGTATAGAATAGTGTGTGGGTTGGGAGGCTGGGAGATGAGGTGTTTGCTGTATCACTTCTGCTCCAGGGACTTCTGTGCCTTGGGAAATGTGTGTGGGAAGTATAAGGTGCAGTATAAGGACGTAATCTGAAAATAGAGGCTGTTTTTTTAGCACCAAATCAGATCCTGGGGGTGGCAGCAGGAAAGTGTGGAACAAGCCTGTTGATCTGGCTGTAGTGATACACAGCTCTTTGGCAGGGACTCCCAACAGCACTCTGGGTTGGCTTGCCTACAGAGGAGATGGTACCATGTTCCCTGAAGGGAGTCAAGGACATTGTTCTTCCCCACATCTCTGGCAGTTTCCCTCAGCAGTGGTTGATCCATGGCATGTGGGGAACCTGTGCTGAGCAGGGACAGCTACTTCTGGCAACTTTTTCCTAGTTCTCAGCAGTTGTTAGAGAGTACAAAAGGCAGGAATGTACAGATGGAGCTGTTTATCCTTTTAGGAGAACCAGATAAAATGGACCTGAGGAAACACGGTCCTGATCCCAGGACTGTATATCCTACAGGCAGTGATGCAAGAGCCAGACTTGGGAGAAGTGGGTCCAGGGAGACTACGGCGAAGTGGCAGGAAGGGAGTGAAGGCAGGGGTACACTTGAGGAGAGACAGAGGCAGAGGCAACTGTCTCCTGGTCAGTGATAATGAGGTGTAGAGAAACATGTTTGGAAGCAGACTGTAGGTGTGGGATGAGGGCCAGGGAATGGGAATGGGGAGCTTGCAGGGGCAAATGACAGGTTAGAGACCAGATAGGGAGTGGAAATACATGGTGAGGAGACAGTTCTTGTTTTGGCTTTAGGTTTCAGAAAGGTCAGTCTTGAGAATTTTCCTTGTTGATGCTTTTCCACTTGTTTTTCTGGTTATTTGTGCAAGATGGTGGGAGAAGGACTTCAGATGGACTTGGAGGGAACACGCTATAACCTGGATTCCTTTGATACAGCCTGAAGCACAGAGAGATGAGTGAACAGCTCAGGAATGAGGTTTATTGGTAGAAGCAGAAAGAAGTAGTGAATTGAGGTGGCTGTTCGGAGATATGGGGGGTTTTTTTATACAGTTAATTCTGTTTCTTGTGCAGCTGCCTGACAAGCCTGGATGTAGGGCTGTCTGCTCAGATTAGACTAAATGTGGATGTTCAGTCTGCTTATGTGAATTAACTCTGCAGTAAAAATTCCCTTTGCAGGTTAGTCTGAGCAGAGGAGTTGCAGGATTCTGGGAAGGACAGGCAAGATGGCTTTGGGTTCTCGACATTTGATGGCCATACTGCAGATATGTCTCACTATTTTGTTTTCGAAATACAAGCCTTAGATTTCATTTGTTTCTTTCCCACTTCTCACCTGCTGCAGTGGATGAAAGTCAGAGCAGATTCTGAAAAGTCACTGTTTCCAAGAAGCCTTTGTGTACCCAGATCATTTACCCTTTGAATCATACAAGGATGGTATTTTAGTGACTGCTGTGACAAAACTGTGTATGACATCTGGGAACAGAGTTCATTGGGAAGGAACAAGTAGTCTTTTCCTAATCAAGAGGGAGAGATTTAATATGGATGTTTGTATGATTATTGCATCCAATGTGATGTCTGAAATGTAAACTATAATGTGCTATTAATATAAAATAGCTATCCTGGGGGCTGTTAGCAAGTGTTTCCAGTGATTTAGAATAAAAAGATTGTGAAAAAAAAATCCAATCACAAACTACAACAAACCTTCTCAGCATAACATTATTGTTATTTTAAAAGTAATGCCATAACTGCTCCTACTGAGACTAGTCACTCTTGCTGAGTTGTTGTCTTGCCAGTCCTGTTAGGTGTATGTGGGATTACGAAAACAAAGAAGTGTGCTTAGGACAGGTGTTTCTTTTCTGTATGTGCCATCCTTTCTTTATCCAAGAAGGAGTTAGAGTGAGCCAGCCTTTGTTTGGTTACTCTTTTCAGAAAAGCAAAGCTCTTCCTCACAATATTTATGGTAGCTTGGCTCTAGTATGTATGTATGAGCTGTGACAGCATCCTCGTGTTAGCCAGGCTCCGTTCCTGCTCCCTTGTGAAGAACATTAGGGAACCAGCTTTTAAGTGAAGCCTGTTTAATATGGCAAAAGCTGGGATAGGAATAGATGCAGGTGTTCACAGCACTGGTATGAAATGGGGTGTTTGTATCAGTGTTGTGGTAGCAACGGTCCTTTTAACAAGCAGCTCTGACCTAAACTTTGTCTCCCTTCGCAGTATTGAGCATAATGACTTTTATTTGGGTAAAGCAGAACTTGTGTTTGATCAAAGTGTTTTTGAGAAGAAAGGCATCTTACCTTGGTTTGCAAACCTCAGAAGGTTGACTTGGGCTAACACCTTGTTTTCCTTCTAGCAGTATTCAGTCCTTCCTCTTTATTGTGAGTTCTTTGCATGCTATGAACCTTCTTCAGCTCCCTCTCGCTGTTGAATCGACTGCACCTTTCTGTACAAGCACGAGGAGGCTCTTTGCGCATCATCTGTCTGCCCCAGTGGAGAGAGTTACCATTAATGGTTTGTCACTTCTAAAATCTTTTGGGCAAATTGTACATTCTGGGTTTTAGTACTCTTTAGGAGACATTTTACTGAGTTTTGACTGACTTATGTAGAAATGTAATCTCCATTGTTCCTCAGTATCCTTCTGGAAATACTCTTTTTAATACCAGCTTTTTGAGTGAGAAGAAGAATTTAATTTTTATTGAACCTGTGTCCAAACCAGCTGTAGTGAGGATAATTCTGCTTTCTTACCTGCCAGATGCTTTCAGCAGAGGAGGTCTCTTTGCACAAGGTTCCATTGAAAGCAGTGACCCTACATGGAAAGTTTTTAGCAGTTTTTAGCCATGGAAGGTGCATTCATCCAGCTGTGTCTAGTTCTAGTCCAGCAGTCATCCATGTCTCTTCTTCAGATCTATAAGGATTCATGGATTGCTTGTAAGGACTAGAGATGAATAGGAAAGAAAAGCAAACCTATTAGTGTCAGGCTTAAACACTTTGGGGGCTTGGTGCATTTATTGGAAAGAGCCTGGGGGCTAATAGCTCAAAGATTATTGAAAATCATTGGTCAAGTTCAGCTGTTTGAGATTACAGGCACTGAGGAGGCAGCAGCAAAAACTCTATAACTGATCTGAGAGTAAACGGATCTGGGCTTTGTGTGGAGGTTTAGGTGGAAAGCCTGTGAAAAGCTGGGATCTACCAGGACAGATATGAGATTGGTTTTGGTAGAGAAGGCCGTTTCTTCTGTAGCATAGGAGGTAACCCCTATGCTTTCCAATGCATTGATTCCCAGTTCAGTTTTCTGTTGGAACAAATTCCTCCTGAGTAAGGACAATTGGTCATTCAATTGTTACTTCAAGACTGGGCTGGATACTGTCCAGATTGTACAGGTCCATGCCAGGATGGTTTTGCCCACTAGCTGATTTTTATTATACTTACGGTTGAAATGGGATTTTCATTCAAAAATCCTGTGTTCTGTCAGCTATGACTTTACAAACTAAACCAATCATCAGTGGGGCAGAAGCTTGATGCTTGTTCAGTGATAGATGTCTCTTTTAAGCTGGAAGAAAATTTATTCAGACACTCTCTTCAGGATCAGGCATTCAAACAAATAATTGGCTTTCATCAAAATGTTTATTAAAACTTGTTTTAAATTATTGTTAAAGAGCATGTAAAAATAACAACCATAAGATTGACATTGTACTTCCCAGATCAGGAAGTTAAGGTCCTTTAAGGGCCTTTAATGATGTTTGCATGTCAGTGAGTTCATACATTTTATGCATATGTAACAAGAGGCAATCCCATTTTTCTAGGTCCCTGAAGGGTGAGCTGCATTGCCAGGGAATGGGACTTTGTAGTGCACATATGACTGCATGATAGACTGAGCCAATTGTGTATTTGCTTTACTCTGTGTCTGTGATCAGAACTGACCCGTTCTAGCTGTGTGCATTATGCCATGGATAAGCTGTTATGTTAGAAGAAACAGGAGAGTGCAATATCATCAGATTCTTGAGTCTGAGATGCCACTTGTAAGAAATGCTTGATATGTCATGGTTGGATTTTCTGCTGCTCATAGACAGAAGGATCCTGCACTTTGGAATCTGTGTGATGAGCTCATGTTGGCCAGCACCTCTGATCTTCTTAAATAGAGTAATTGTATTCACTGAGCTCCCGATTTTGTTAAGTCTTATGCAGCTTTCCAGTCTTGTGATGTACAGCTTCCTTAAATTTTTGGTGTGATATGAGAAATTTCGGCTGAAATTCTCGGCTCTGTTATGTATGAGGTCAGCCTAAATGATCTATCTTGGCCATAAAAAGAAAACAAATCCTATCACTCAGGCTTGCCAGCATCTGGACATTTTGCTGATCTGCTCTGCATGGAGGTCATGATTTTGTGGACTCTGGAAAACTTTACTGAAAAATCCTTTTGCACATCCATAAGGAAATGTGTGACTGGAGATTTAGGTAGTCACAGCTGGAGTATGGTGCTGCTGGTGGCAGCAGTGTGTGTCCCCTAGCTTGGGGGAAACACGATGATTTTAGCATAGAGCATTTAAAATGAAATCTGTATCTGCAGCCTTCTTTAATACCACATAAACTCTTCAAGCATAACCCTTCCAGTGCAGCATCTTTAGAGAAGCATTTCCTGTTGTAAAATACGTTTGATGTTGTTTTCTGCTTTACATATAGAAAGCATACTAATTTAGGACCCAAAACACATCTCACACTCTCCAAAGAACAACTGGGAGAGAAAAAAATGCAGGCAAAACTTGAAGGGGTTGAAGAAAATGAACTCCTGCTGCAGTTGCACACTTGCACACATCTGGTGCAATTGAAATTTAAGAGCTGAATACATCCACATCTGACCATGGTAGGGTCCAAACATTACTGTTAACACTGGTTTTCTTTTTGGATAGGTACACTGGCAGAGTCACTAGCGTGTGGAACCTTGTCAGCTCTCTAATCTAATAGACTGTTCTTGCCCAGACCAGTCTGTATTTTATGTACCAAATGTAGCCAGGTTTAATAATCGGCCATTTTCCCACCTTCTGCCAAACTTTTTCCCTTTTTTCTCACAATTTAATGTTTGAGTCAAAATCTGCTATGGTAACAAATTATATACATGTTAAAAAATGAAAATAAAGATGGAAAGAAGAGTCACAAAAGGTAACAAGAGTTCAAAGCAATGTCATATGAGTTTTTTATTTTTAAAGAGTTGAATTCAGCCCCATTTTAAAATTGATTTTATTTCTGTTACGTATTGTCAAAAGTTTACAAAGAAATAGATACTGCTTGAAAGCATGACTGTAGCTCTGTGTATGTAAAACTGTGAAAGTATTCCCTGTACAGGTCTGATTTTGATCTATTTGCTTTTTAGTTACTAAATAATAATTTGTGGAGCTTTTTGACTTGTATTTTCTTACTTGGAGCAGTTGCCTTCAGGTAGCACCTGTTGAGGTTATTTATGTTTATTTCTAGCAACTATATAGATCACATGAAGTATGTTACGAAAAAGTTGTTTTTCTTGTTTTATTGCATTTTTCAAAGGGCCCTTCACTTGCCTTGCTGGTGGCATGAGTTGCTGCTGTCATGTACTGGGTTATGATGCTGAGGACTGGGGACCTTGGAGGAGCATCTCTGGGGAATTACCTGCCTAGCAAACACCAGCACCATCTGGAGGGGAGGGCATTGGAATGGAGTCACCCAGTATCTTTGTGATTTTAATGCTTAGTAGGTTATTTATTATTCTGTACTGATTTTCACTCATTCTAAAGTACTGTAGCTTGAGTGAAACATAAACATTTTGGAAACTGAAACCTGGATCTAGGTTCTCCAGCAGTGTAGATGTTTGCAGCTCACTGTTGGTCGCATGAAGGATGCTGGTAAAGGCTTGTGTGTTTGAGATGTCAACCACTTTGGTCATTATATCCTGAGCTGGAGCAGTTTCTGCCCCTGTCACATACAGTGATGGGATGCCATCCAGGCCTGGTGTGTGCTTCACTGGGGGTTGGGCTCTTCCTCAGTAATTTGATTTGGAGATTTGTATAAGTAATGGCAATAATTGAGTGTCCTTAACAATAAAAACACAGCTTAAAATAAATTTAAAGGTTGGTGCCTTGCCAAGCTGCCACAGTCCAGTTCTCCCACAGGTCACAGGGCACCACATTCTCTAATCTCTGCTTTTTCAGTCTGTTCCTAATTGTGTGGAGGAGCTTTGACATGATCCCAGCATTCACTGGAACTGCTTAAGTTTTGGGACATCCCAGGATGATTAGTGAATCTTGGTGAGCAATGGTCTAAGCAACTCATTAAACTGTAGTGTATCCTCCTCCCTGCCTGTGTTTACTCCTAACTTCTGCAGAGCTGATTAGAGGCTTGGCAGGAGCTGTATGGTTATGCTCTAGATACACTTTGGATACATTATTGTCACAGTTGAGGTATTGCAAAAGCTATGCCGTTCCAGTCTTTATCCTACTGAGGTACCTCTTTTGATTGTGCAATATCTGTGGCTAATTACATGGCAATTGCAGAGTGCCACCAGCCACCCACAATTCATTGTCAGCTCCTTGGGGATGCAAATGAAAAAGGAAAGATAATGTTTTCTTTCTTCAGTCCACTGATTTAGCTTGCCTCTGTTTTTTCAATCCCCTGCTCCTTCAGGTAATAAAGCCAGATGGTAGCGACAGAGAAACAGAAGTCACACATGAATCAGACGTCCCCGAGGAAATGTTGGGGACTTGCATTCCACAAGAGACAGCAAAAGGCAACGCTCAAAGTCCGGATGTCATTATAGAAGCTCAGTTTGATGATAATGATGCAGAGCATGGACAAGACCACTTGCAGGATGCTTTGACTGATGACATTAAGAAACTTTCCCTGGATACCGGAGAAAAGGGTGAGTAGATCAGATTGCTGATTTAGGCCTTTATTTGAGCAAATTGTTGAAGTGTTACTTGGTTGCCTCGCTTTGCTGCGAGATATAAAATACAGGCATAAAAGCTTAATGCCTTATCACTTCTATCCTTTTCTGCTAAACTGTCTTCATGGTTTTGAATGGATATTAATGGCTGGGGTTTATGTAGTTTTGATTGGTGCAAAGTAAATCTGAGAAACAGAAGTCACACCTTTAGATTTGCAGTTCCCAGGGCTGTCTGGGGACTGCTGGTTGCTGTTTAATTCAAGATGCTGCTGTAGCGGTTTCCTTCCTTGCAGCTTGGCTGGCCAATCTATGTGTCTCAGTTTGGGGACAAGAATATATTTCCTTGAGGGCAGTTAGGTTTGTTGCTGTTTTCAAACAGTTGAGTTATGAGCAACTTAAAGATTTGGTCCGTTTAAAAAGAAAATTGCACTAAAACCTAAAGCCAATTATGCGATCTGTTTTGCAGGCAAACCTATTTTATTCTGAATCTGAATTCCATCCAAGCCATCAAGTGTTGCTTAGGGCAAAATAAAATAGGCTCCCCTGTCCCAAAACTAATGCTTATGCAGCACTTTGCATGTCTTTTCTAGTATTAAATCCCTTCCTGAAGAGTTGTATGTTGAAAGGATTCTGACAATTGGCACATTTAACATGTGCCTTCAGCTGCTCATGAAAGGTTTGCCAGGACAGATATTCTGGTGTCTTCCTGTTCCTTGCCCCAGTTGTCCAGAAAAGGTGTCAGTAACTCAGGACCTAAGTAATTGTTGGACTGAGAAATCTTGGTGGTGGTTATAAAGCTGTCCTATGTAATACCTTGTGTTTTCCTGAGATGTTTGAAGATGCACAGACCCCTGCCTGTACTGTTGGTAGACTTCCATTTTTCACACCCATCTGTTAATAAAACAGGAAATAATATTTGAATGGAAGTGTTGTAGTTTTTATGACAAAATATTGCTTTCACCTCATGAGTGGAGCTGCCACCTTACCAGGCTGTGATGCTATTTCCTTCTGGGTATCTCCACTGTTGAGTTCCTGCCAAGGCACGTGAACCAGCTCATACCTTGTTCTGTTCCTTTCCAGGATACAGCTTGATTTGGGAGTTACTCATCTTGTCTGTGGATGTTTTACACAGGTGGTTTTTAACCCCAGCTGTTTTGCAGTCTGTTGTACACCATTGGGCCACTTTGACTCAGCAATTCTCTTGAGTCACATGTTGTGTCTGTTGCATCTTTATTGCTTGTGATAGCAATGCCAAATTAAACACTGTAGAAGTACATTCTAGTTTGATACCAGCATCTAAAATAAATACAGGCTTGAGCCAGTATTTTACTTTAGTTGAGTGACTGTGCTTTAGTTTAAAGAGTCGATGAGAGTTATTTTTTTTTGGTGCATCATAGTTCCTCGAGATGCTCTGGAGTGACCTGTGTTGGAAGTTATCAAGTCATCTCTCAAAATCTGTACCATCTGAGTGGGTTTTGCGATTTGATTCTGTCTTTGGAGAATATTTCTAGGACAAATGTGAGATCAGCTTATTGTCTGCACAGTTGAAATCGAGCTTTTCCACTGCAGTTGCCTAAGCCAACTGTTTTCTTTTGTTTTCTAGGCCTTTCCATGTTCATCCTTAACAAGACTTGTGGCTGGTGTGGATGTGCCAGTTAGATTTCTGCTGAGTTTGTGTTTTGCTATCACCTCTTTTAATACTTGCTTCAGCTTCTTTGGCCGTATAACCCACATGGAGTTTTCCCTGCTTTCTTTCTCTGCTTTTTAATGCCCTCCCTTTTTTATACATATAAAGTTTACGATGCTGATTTTTCTGAAGGTGTTTTTGAGTAGTTGATGATTGCTTTGGCTTGTTTCCTGTCCTTCATACAATTTCTCATATCATCACTTACCCAGATTTTCAGTCTTGCCTGGAAAACAGCTATAGTTATTCTAGCATCACTGATAACTGTTGTGAAAAAAAGAAAAAAATCCTGCCAAATTCAGCCTTCACAGGTGTGGCTCAAAATGCTTTTTTAAAAGCACCAAACATACACTTTTTCAAGGCAGATTTTAACCTTTGAGGGTAAAATCAGTTGGGCTTCCTAAGGCCATGCACTGGAGCATGGTGCTGGCTTGGGAGGCACAGAGCATTGGAGAGTTGGGCTGTGGTGAGTGGAGGTGCCCTTCCCTGAGAAACGTGGGCCTCTCCTGGGGGAGCTGCTTGGCTGCTGCTGCCAGTTGAACTTACTGCAAATGAGCCTTTTCTTCCATGTTACATCCCTTCTGCTGGGAGCAGCTACTGCAGTAAAACAGGGAGGTGGTTGAAAGTTGGGATTCACAGGGGGATTTCTTCCTGACCCACCAAACCCAGTGCTTGACTTGCTTTCCCTGAGAGCATTGCTTTGCAGGGTTTATCACACAGCCCCATTGCATGGCCTTATGCACAGAAGGGAGCAGGAGGAATTTTCTGTGGCCAGCACCAGTCTTAAATGAACACTTGTGATGGGCTTTCTTCCTTTTTTGGAAGGGCTTTTTTAAGGTTTCAAGCTGGCCAAAGATGTTATCAAAGATATTATATTAATGAAATAAAATCAAGAAACAATCTATCATTTTCCCATGTGTACTCCATGTATGTATTTACATACATATATGTGTGTGTATGTGTATATTTATAAAAAGATCTATATATATATGTAAGACCTACCCAAAATTCAAACTAAACAAAAAACCCATGAGATTTCTGGAGGTGAAAAATATTCATAACTACTGTAATGGAATCAAAAGTACATTTTACTTATTCTGGGCAAAAAACCCAGAGCCAGGTTGAGACTGTGCTCAAATCTTTGTTCATGAACACAAGCCCTGCAGTTTTCTGCTCTCAATTGCAAGATGCCTTTTGTCCTTTCTGATGTAGGAGTAGGATTGTGCAATACCTCTGCTGGCTCATTTGTTCTGATGCTGATGGTCAGAATGAACCATGAAGAATAAAAGTAGATGTGTCATTCGAATAAGTGCACTCTGGGAGTGCAGACTGTTTTGATGTCTGTTCTACCTTGGCCTGTGTCCCATCCCCTCTCATGGCTCTGTTCCTCTTCAGAGCACAGTCATCCTCTCCATCTCTAGTTACATGCTGGGGCAGAGAATTTTGGGGTTGGCCCGTGCTGTCAGAAGCTCTGAAGCATGAAACATCGTGTACACTGATTATAGCCTAGATTTGAGGGACTGAATTTCCCTGAAGTCATTGTACCTTGGATTTCCTGTGCCTCTGTGGGGCTTAGGGCAAACTGGTAGAAATTGTTATTGTGCACAAGTCTGCAGCATTAGACTCAGATGTTGGATCTGTCTTCACTGAGTGCTGCTGTTGTGAGAGCTGTGCTTCCTGCCTTTCTATTCCTGAGTCCCCAGAAGGGATGGGATAAGCAAGAGGGAAGTCTGTGGAAGTGAAGAGACCATTGCATTCAGCCTAATTCTCAGCCCATGTACTTTCTTGTGCGCATAAAAGTGGGTCAGTCTTACTTTGCTCAAGGATATTTAAATAAAAGTTAATAACTGGTGTCACTCTGCCAGAAGTTGTCCTGGTCAAACGAGTTTGCTCTGCTTATCTGGACTTTTCTTGCAAAGAAGTGGGGTTAAAGATTATCTTCAAAAAATCTTTAGTTCAGGAAATGACAGCCATTATCCTCTCCAGCACCTGGTTCTACACAAAGAGCTGTAGATATTGTCCTGTTCCACAGTTAAATTGTCTGAATGTTAAGCTTTGGTACTTGGTCTTGCAAAGTTGAAAATATCATTTCCTCTTGCGTTTTCAGCTATATTTCCAAAGTGTAAATATCTACATGCTGAACAAACTTGCTGCTTTATTTGCTTAAAAAGACAGTAAGAATGAGCACCCTGAATAAAGTTTCTCAGCTGCCTTAGTAGTGTCCTTCAAACCCTCTCTGGGATTTCTGTCCCCTATTGAAATGCAGGCAGAGAACAAGGCAATAGCATCCTGGCAGTAGTCTGAAGCACCAGTGTGTACACAGCAAAAATTAATTCCCTGTAGTGCCTGATACTGACATGCAAGTCCTCTGTGTTGTACCCTGAGACCTCACCTTACTCTGTGTCACTACTGTCCACAGAACTCATTTGCCACTCAACATGACCTTTGCCAGGTCTGTAATTCTTTTTCTTAATCCTCATTCACATTGACTACTGCAACAAAAGTCATGTAACTTTTATCTTATCACTTACTACTGACCTAGAATACATTTCTTCTGTGACTTCTCACTGCAGTAGGAGGATTTTCTTTATACTTCATTTCAATATGTAATAAAAAAATGGAAACTCTCTGTATCTCTCAACCTGGGAAAAGTCCAAAATGTTCTGTAGAGGATGGTTTATGATGCTGTATCCCTACACAGACTTGTGTGTCACTTGAGTTTCCTACAAATGTGAGCTGTCTCTTGTTAAATATTCGAATCAGATTTCTCTGAAGAAACATCAGCAAATGAACAGTAGCAGCTACTTGCACTCATGAGAATGGCAGCTGTTCTCATAAAAGTGCCTCAGCCCTTCTTTAGCAAAATGATATTCAAATAAAAGTTTGTGAAACAGTGTCACTATGCCAAAAGCTATCCTCATCAAACTCGTTTGCTCAGCTTTCTTCAACTCTTCTCACGGGAGATCTTACTACACCAGATACAGAAAATATCCTGCTTCCCACGGGGGTGGAAGTCATCAAGCTGGTGGACTGGCTGCCCTGGCAGCAATCAGAGAGTTGTGTTTATTCAGGATTTCCACTAACAGCTACACTACTGCAAATCAGAGCTTGGATATGCGAATGTCCAAAGCTTGCTCACTGCCTTGACGTAATGAAGTTTGAACAGAAATAGCTCATTTACAGGCAGGGTAGACTCACATGAACTGAGTAACTGATGGATAGTGGGTAGGGTCAACAGAATTTGCGTTGGAGCTTCTGCAGAACTTATTCCCATCTTCCTGTCTGTTCAGCATTCACCAGGTGGACAGTGGTTGATCTCTGTCAAGTCAGGAGGCTGTCAGTCTCTAGTAGTCCTGGTGAGGTCAGAAATGATAACCTAAAATTGCTTGGTGTCCACACTGCTGCTGACTGGAGGCTGTATTTTGAGTATTTCAGGATTGCTTGGCTTAACTGAAATGGTGGTGTTTGGTAAGTTCACTGTATGGTTGTGTAATAATGGCATCAAGCATTTCTTTTCTCAAGATGATGTTCTAGAGTCAGTGCTTAGAAGGGTTTTTGGATCTTTCTAGGAAAAATAGAAAAATGTATTTTAATGCAGAGTGTAGTCTTTGTTTTGCACTTCTGCACCTTCTCATGCACTTCCATGTCCCCTCTAGTGCTGTTGTGTCCTCTCTCTTAAGCTTGACAAGATGCCTACTTGCCTTTTATGCGTTCCTCTGGCACCTGCTGTTATCAGTGTCTCGTATTGGCCCAGGCAGAGTTTGGAGAGTTACTACTGTTCCTCTCCTTGACCAGGTCTGGCAGGGAAACAGCGGTGACAAAAATCTGGGTTCCATACTGACCCTCTGCTCTGCTCTGCTCAGGCTCACCCTTCTTTCAGTTTAGCAGCCATGAAGTCTGGCAAATTTGGAGTCCACCAATGTCACTGGCCACTGGGAGGAACAAGTGTTCTTCTCCCTCCTCTTCAGAGTCTCCCATTCTCTCTGAGTGCTTTTAAGGAGCTTCACTGTTCTTTCCTAGCCTGCAGCTTTCTGGAGATGGATCGTCTCCACTGCATAGCTCTCAGCATTTCTAGGCCACAGCAGAGCGAAAGCTCACCAGGAAATCTTCTCAGTTACACGGCTTTTAATAGAAATCCTTGAGGTGGAACTGTCAAAAATCGGATCAGTTTCACTCTGCTGAAGCCTGGAAAGCCAGCAGAGAAGCTGGAACAGTTTCAGCTACTCAAGACAGCTCTGTATTAGTTTATCCTAAGTTCATGTTTGTGAGTCTCTGAATCTTGCTCTTTTGGTTGTTGCTATAACTTTTCTTAAATGAGAGCATGCATTTCTAGCAGAATAAACAATATAGCAGCTGAAGAAAAGTGTTCTACTGGTATTGAACAAATTTGGCTTTATGGTTGCATGGATTAAATGCTACAGGCTGAAAAAGCTCCAGGTATTCTTTTGTTGCAAAGATGAAGCCCTCAATGGAAGTTAATGTTGGGAAAGTTCCTTACACTGTTCTTCCCTAGTAAGTTATCTTGACCCCCAAATGACTTCTTAAGTACTGGAAAAAAATAAATTACTTAGGCAATTAGGTAACAGGAATTAGATTAAGTTCAGCATATTACCATATGTTCCTGAGTTCACCTATGTTTCTCCTTTGAGTTACAAGTTTAGGTCAAGTGAATGAGAGGGCATGATACTGAGAGTGAATTGTGGGTGTGGAGATAAACAGTATGGTCATTGTTAGCAGCACGATTTCCAGGATGAAGCAGATTAGGATTCATTCAGCTAACATATTTTCCATGGAATAGTAATATTGGACACACAGACTTTAGGAACAAATGCATATGCAGGAAGGAAGAATATTAAGTAAACAGGCAAAAATAGTCAATGGAATTCTTTTTGTAACATTTTAATTTTGCTTGTCATTAATGTAATAGAACTGTGTTTCTGTAGACTGCAGCACCACCGGATTTTTTTATAGGTTTAATTCTGTTGCAATAAGGCTGTGCTTGCTGACTGACAGCTTCTCAAGGACATGAGAGGGCCAGCAGGTCTGGGTAGCCATGCTATGGTTGTAGTAATGTTATGTAGCTACTGAGACAGCTGTGGTCTGATCTGTTGGGCTACATGGCAGTGTCCCAAAATTATGTTGATCTTTGCTGTGATGAAACTTGGAGGGTTCTAAGGAAAGGTGACACTGTTGTCTCATCATTCTGCCATCTCCTCCATCCCTCCTTGTGGAGGTGGCTAAATATAAGTGAATAATTACATGCTTGGCTGCCTTGTGTGTCTGAGGGAGCCAGCTGTACTCACCTCTTCACGTTGCCTTTGCTCTGCTACTGCAGATGCTTGTCTGTGCTCTACACATCTGTTATTAAGCTTTTCCTCTCTCTCTCTGAGGGTCTCCTCCTGCCTATGCATCTTCAAAAATCTTGATGCTAATCATCTGAGTCTCCCAGTCCTCTCTTCAGCATGCCCTTGGGCGGGCAGGTGTGTGTGCTCAGGTATTAAGACATGAATAGCCGTGGCAGGGTGAGTTTGTTTAAATGAGTATTCAAAAATAAACATCTCGAAGGAGGTTAGTCCTGTTCATTAGACACACAGCTCTGTGATGAGACAGCTCAGGAGTGCTGCATGGTTTCGAGCTGCTTTGCTTCTTACTGCAGAGCCCTCTTCCATTGCACGTGGGAGCTGTTAGGCTGATTTTGGACAGACCGCATGTGTTAAATTCCAAGGCTGTTGGCTTAAGAGTCTTGTTGCAGTGAACTACCTGTCTTTCCTCCATCACAGGTGGAAAGCTCTGCATGTAGAGATATAAATACAAAGTACTGCTTTTTTATCTTTCTTTTCTAGGTGACCGTGCTTATAGACTGTTAAAAACAGATTCCAGTTTTGGATAGTACCTGGTACCAAGTGAAACAGCGCTTTCCTTTTTCCCTACCTTTTGGCAGATTTGTGTTCTGAAGAAAAAAACTGTTCCGTGCCAAGAAACCATCAGTTGCAGAATATGAAGAGTCCTTGTACTTTCTTCTAAACAGCAATGTTTCCTTCTTGTTATCCCTAAAAATTAAGATTGTAGCAGAGTAGTGTAGCCCCGAGCAAATCTCTGGGTATGTATGTATCATTTTTGGGTTGGAGGGAGTTTCATTTCCTGATGTCTGTTGTGTGCTGATACAGACAGAATTCCCAAAACACATCCTTTATGCGTGTGACACACAGTCCTGGAGATATTTGTAATAAACCGGTCTGTTTTACACCACTTAGGTACTAAAACATAATATGCTAACCTCAAGGAGAGAAAACTCTCCTTGAGGTGGATGTCAGAGAACCTAAGTGTTGTTGCTTCATTAGTAAGTAGTTGACTTTGCCACTGAAAGGTTTACAGCTGTGCTGGTATCTGAGCACTGAGCTGAAGAACAGCATTTTTTGATGGGATTCTTAAATACTCCCATGTAGAGTAACCCAGCTTTTCAAGTACATTTCTTTTCTAGCTGAAGTAGCAAACACTGAACTATTTTCTTAAAAAACTTGGCTTTTTCCGTTCAGGGAGGGAGATTTTTTTTTTTTCAGTAAGTTGTGTTTGAGATCTGAAACTATGATATATTTTCATTTGCAAGTGGATATTGCATCTTTAATTGTATTCTTTTTGGACAGAATTGCAAATTTCCACAGTGACCAATGCAAACCTAGTGAAAATAATTTTGGATCTGTCATAAGTAATCAGAATTCTAGTCTGATGATTTTTGGTCCACTTTGGCCACATTTTAATGTGATGGTAATTGAATTGTAAAAGGAAATTTGGGGGGCTTTAAAAAAAAGTAATGTTTGACCTAGGAATGCCTGTCAGGCAAATCTAAGTGTGTATTGAAGCTGCCTAAACTGATCTCTTACAGAGGGAGGCAAATTCCAAGTGTCCTGGATCTACTTCATTGGTAATAACATAACTAATTTGAGTTGCTTTTTGTGTCTAGTGCCTAATTTTTTTTTTAAGTAAGACTATTACAGTTTTGGTTTGTCAGATAATCGCTGAAAGGAAAACACTGAGATTATAATGCAGTTTCACTGGATCCTGGTTGCTGAAGTGTGTTTTCACTGTAAGATAAGCTTATGAAGTACTGCCCAAGCTAACATAGTAAATCTTTCTCAGAAAACATGTCTTTGCCTAGGGTGGAAATATTGAATGGTCATTGGATAACCACTGCTGTAAAGGGGTCAGAATAATTCATTTTTAGTTTGACATAATGCAAGGAGTTTCTTCCCACCTTCCCTGCACAAAATCCTGCTCCTCTCACAAGTTAACTCTCCTTTAGGATTGCCTCCATGCCTCTGTCCTGTTGTGGGAGATGTTTGTATCTCCCAGCTGAGATTTTTCTAGACCACCAGTCTCTGGTGGGACCCTGTTACCTTCCCTCTCTGCTCAGCTTCACTGGAGGGGACAAGGATGTGCAATGAAGGAGGGGGACTGTCAGGTGTATTCAGGGAACTCGGGTGTCAGACTCTCGTGGCAGATTATTGCTGCTGTAATTGAGGTTCCTGTGCAGTAATTTGAGAATTGAGCCAGGTGGATATTGGATCTGGGTAGCTGTCCCTTCTGAACTGAAGGTTTTATCACAGGGATTCCTCATGGCTGGTGCTCTACTGCTGTAGACCTCTGAGCATTAAATGTAGCCCTCGTACCAACAGATTTTTGACTTCAAAAGGAGCAGCTACAAGCTATAGGGAAGTCCACATCTCTTATCTCCAGGAGTACAGAGTTCCTCATATCTCTTCTTCCCTGTCCTTTGTTTCAAGAGCATTCCCCCTTAGTAAAAGTGTGTGATAGCATTTAAGATACTGAAGTTGGTTAAAAAAGATGGGTAAAAAGAAGTAGATGACTAGGATTAGCTTCCCTTTTTCTTTCTGTTGATGGAGTAGTTGTAGATCCCAGACTCTGCCTGCTGGAGTCTTTCATAATCCCAGATTTTTTTTGGGAGGAATGCTGAAATTAGAGAGACCAATGAAGAAGATACTCTCCAGCCTGCCAAAGGCCCCTGGTTGATGCTGGCCATGAAGGAAAAGGCAAGTTCTATCATATGCCATGGTGGGAATTTGGGTGCTTTCTGATATCTGTACTGGGTTCACATGGGGCTCATCTTGAGCAGGATGGGGGCAGTGCCCCAACCCTGAATGTTCTTCATCCCAGGCGAAGGAAGGCCTGGCCACCCATTTGCTGTTCTTCCTTGTGACAACTGCATCCTGGTGCTCCGGTGCTTTTGCATGTGTGTATGTGTTACTTCCCCAGGACATCACTGCTGGCTTCTTTTTGACAGAGAAAACTGCTTCGGTGAAAATTTCCAAGTGACTTTTCGGAGCGATGGGCGTTGGAAGGATAAGTGGAAAAAAGGCAGTGCTAACAAGGGCATGTTCCTCACATGACTCCGGGTGCTTTTTTCCTTCTTGCCTGCTGAACCTTGAGTCACTGCTGCTGTTCTACTACGCTGGGAGAGCAGTGAATGCAGCTCTTGCTTTTTTCCTAAACATGTTTAGTTCTGGTTTCTCTTCCCACCCTTATGTGCTGTTCCTTGGGGAGAGTACACTCCAGTAAAGCACTGGGCTTGTGGCAGGTGTGCCTGGAGGCATGGCCTTTGGAAGGCTCCCAACTTCCCCTTGTCCTCTGCCCCGTCCAGTTTTCCTTTGTTCCAGATCATCTTGTTCTTTGCCCAGGCTGTCTTTATGATTGACACACCATAAACTGTTAACTGTTTGCTTGAAAATTTATAAGAAAATAAAATGGCTCCTGGCTTTCATTCTTTGCTAAATGATTGCCCGGTATGACCTTTAGCTGGCAGAAATCTTACAGGAGGCAAGCAAATGAGGTGACCTTGGTATCCCCCACTTTTTAAACTGCTTACAATTATCCAAGCATTTTTTTTCCCCACCTTGTTTGTGACCATGAAACTCTGAGTGGTTTTATCCTGTAGTAATGCTGGTTTTGGCAAGTCCGAGTTCATTTCAGTAGAAGTAAATCAGAAATGGTTTTGCTGCTTCTATTATTGGGGCTTTTTTTAGGAAAGTAGAATTTTATTTAAACCCCTGAATACCTGTTCATTCTCCTCTCAGCATTGCTAGCAAGTCACTCAGAAAAAGATCCTTGGGGAGGGGAAGAGCGTATCAGAAGGCAAAGCTGAGGATAATTAGCAGCATATGAGAACCAGAGTTTGTCATTAGAGCAAAGCCATCATTGTCAAGCGGCTGGTGGGGTAACACTGCCTGGAGGCAGTGCAGGCCCTCCGTGGGGGCACAGCCATCTGTGAACGTGCCCTGGTGATGGTGGGGCACAGCCAAACCCTTGGGGAAGCTGCTGCCCCACTGCCCCCCCGGCTTCCCGAGCGCCAGTCCCGACACCCGGCACTGCTCCGCTGCAGCCGCCCCTCATCCGTCACGTCACCAGCAGCCTCGTCCTGGGGCTCTGGGGGACAGATGGGCGTCATCTGGGGGCCAGGGTCTGCGTGTCACCACAGTGCTTCTGGAGGCTTTCTCACGTGGGTGAGTGCTGTTGGCCTCCTGGAGCGCAGACATCAGCAAAACGTTGCTTTATCTCGTGTCTTCTAAGGGAAACAGTGACAGCTACGTCCCTTGAAACTTGCAGTCGGTGCCATGGTCTCTCCTTAGGAAAGCAAGATTTCTTTTGAACACTCTAGGCCTGATTTTAGCACATGTGCTCGAGATGGATGTGATTGCTATACAAATGGAAAAAGTCAGCCATCTCCCATGAGCCCTCCAGACAAGTGCACATGGATGCTTCCCTCCCAAAAATTCTGTCAGAGCAGTAACCACAGGCTCTCAGCAGGGATGCAACTCCAGAACAGCCCAGTCCCAGCCTTCTCTGTGATAAAGATCACTCTGGATATTTGTAAACATTAAATGCCAGCCATCTGTAGCAGATGCTCCCAAACTTGCATACTTGAATATTTGAAAATTTCAAACTAGAAATTAATTGATACTCGATTTTAATATTATCAGTATCTGGTCCAGAGATCTCAGGGGAGGGAAGCTCTTGGTCATATGTAATGATTACTTCTATAAGAGTTTTCATAAGCCTGATCCATAGCTAAAGAGGGTCAGCTTAGTAGATATGATTTCAGTTTCAAAGATAAACATACGTTTTATAACCCTGTGTAATATTTTTAGAGGAAATTAAATATTAAAGGAATGTATGTAGAAAAGGACTGCTTATGTAACATTAATGACTTCAACTAAGAAATGCAATAAAATTCTTAGCCCTTAGTATTTAGTAAACAGAACTTGTGTTCTACCACTTTGTGTGTTATGACTGGTATAGTCCTACTTACAAAGTTGGGACTTATTTTCATTTTTGTTGTTTTTCAGCACATCTGCGTAGTAAGTGAACATGTATCTGCTGTCTATTGTAGTCCAGAGAAATAATAGTTACTTCATGCTTGGCAGTTCTAACCACCTGAGAGATCTTTTTCCTTTCAAATAAGTCTACTACGTGCATATTGTATTGTACTTTAGAGCAAAGGCCTGAGACAGATTTGTCATGGAAATGTGCTACAGTAATTGTCCTGTGTGTTTGATGCAGGGAAGGCTGCTGAGGTCACTGGTGTGCACAGAATAAAGCAAGATGATGGACCCAAGGTCAATGATCCCAGGCTCCTCCCAGATGAGTTTCTTCAAAGGACAGCCAAGGTAAATCCATGGAGAGTGAAAAGTGAGCACGTGTGTGCTCTCAAAGGCTGAAGGAGACCGGCCCTGGCCTCCCTGTAGCCTCTGTCTGTTGATCTTTGAGTCTCATTCTCCATTTCAGAGAGAGTAATTGTCCGATCTGATAAAAATCAAGTGACTTGTTATTTTTACCAATTATCCTAGGTTAAATTCCCTTTGTTTGTCATGCAAAATTACTTAGCAAGATTCAGGAAAAAGATTGGATACTACTATGAGTGTCAGGATATCCAAAGTTGTCAGAATTAATTCTTACAGACTGTTGATTCAAGATTTGAGTCAATCTCTGAATGTTAAAGAGAACAGAAAAGGGCTGCTGGGTCAGACTGGGTCAAGTCTCTTCCACCTCTTGTGCTTTTCCTTGCAGCCTCTGATTCTGGTCCTGTTGTTGGCTGGGCTGCTCTGGTCTCATCCAGTGTGGCAATTCCAGCACTCAGAGTCGTGCAGAGGTGCAGCTCCTGAAACCTTCTGGAAGGGCTCTACTGCATAAGCTTAGGAAATCGGCTATAATGTTTCTGTTATCCAGTGATTTATTATAGTCTACAAAAATATAGCCTGGATGAACACCTCTCTGGAACAATTATTTAGTGATATTGTAATTTATTTTTCTTTTCAAAGCCATCTTGTATAAAGGTAAAATAACCCCTAACTTCAGAAAGCACAGAGGGAAGGAGAGAACTGCCAAATTCCCAACAGCACATCCTTTCCTGTGGTTAGCATTGGATCCGCCAGCAGCACCGTTTTTGGACTGGCCTGTTCTGTGCTGACTGTTGAAATCACAGGCCGAGAATACAAATGAAAGATTTTACAGGAGTTGCTTGTATTTTGTGGCTAATTCCCTGCATTTGGAAGCATCTGCTTCTTGTCTGGTTTTGTTCTGTAATCAAGAAAATTGCTGTAGAGAGCTAGCACTTGGAAAGCACTTAGCTCTTCTATAGCCATGAGGAAGATGGCAAGGAAAATACTTTGTAAATAGGTACTCAGTTAAAAAATGCACACACACATATACCCACACAGGAAAAACAAGATATAGACCTTGTGACTTTTCCAGATACTCTGCTAAGCCTTTGTGTATCCTCATTCTGCTAAATAAAGTAAGTTTCTCTGAAGGTATTAACTGTAGAAACTCTTGCTTCTCCCAGGTGGTCTATATTTTGGAAAAGAAGCATTCTCGAGCAGCTACAGGTTTCATCAAACTTCTGGCTGACAGGAACAGTGAACTCTTCAAGAGGTGTGCCATGTTCTCACCTGTGGACCACAGAGTGCCCAGGGTGTATGTGCCCTTGGCTGATTGCCCTCCAGACTTTGTGACCAAGCCTGAAACCTATTCACAGATGCTCTTCATCTGTCGCATCGTGGACTGGAAAGAAGACAGCAACTTTGCATCAGGGTATGTGGCTGCCATCGGAACTAGAGATGGCTGAGGTTTCTAGTTGGAATTTTTGTTTTCACTTAATTTGTTACAAACAGTAGAGACAGAAATCTGTTAACAAGCTGCTTGTCTTGTGTCCATCTGGTGGATAAGTTATGTTGGGACAAAGGACAGCTCATCACTGGTTAATCTCATAAATGTGGGTTTCTTCGAGTGCTTGCTTCAGTGCTGGTGCATCACAGCATTGATGAGTGCATGGTCTAGGGGGAACACATGCTCAGCCTGACCAGCACAAGCTCCATGGGGTGCTGGCAGCCTTCCTGTCTTTCCTCCCTGTGTGGAAGAGTAGTTCACAGTGTGCAGACATTTCACTTCTGCCAGGGGAAAATCAGTGGCTGTGAGGCTCATCTTTAGTTTGTACACCTTTGCTGGTAAGAAAGAAGTTACAGAGTGTTGTGGTTTTAAGGTTGCATTGGTTCAAGGAGGAGTAGTAGAAATCAAGAGAAGATTCATTCCCTCCTGAGGCATGTGAGAAGGGTGTTGCACTGTGTGTGTTTCGTCAGGCACTGTAAAGTCATCACTGTCCAGAGTTCAGATTGCTGGCACTGCTGTGAAGATTTTAAGCCAGTGCTACACAAGTGTCCTATGCTGGGCTGGATCCAGACAGCAAGTTCATTTTGCCTCTCCATGAAGAAGACAGTAGTTTTTCACTCTTTTCTTGGTTAGTGTGCCAAACTCCCCCCTGGAGCGGCCACACTGTTTCTGTTGAATGGGTCTCAATAAGAAATGGAGGATGTTGATCGATCTATTCAATTAACCTGGGCATACTTAGTAGTCCTGGCTTAGTTGGTAATCCAGAGTAGGTAACTGACCTGTGGCAATACTGTGGTCAGATTTTACAGGTGCATCTGGATGTAATCTGGAGCACATGCAGTAGTGGGAGTTGTTCATAACGCCCAGCTTTTCTCTCCCCTTGCAAAGAAGTTCTGATGGGATAGCACAGCTGATGTACAGTATCAGCACTGCAGGTCTGGGAGTCCTCAGCTCAAACTGCTGGTAAAGATTAAAACTTAGAGAAAACTTCTTAAGAGTAAGTATGTTGGCACAGATCTATCAGCCATAGAACTAAAAGTAAACCAAGCTGAAGTCCTCATTTCACAGAATTTATCAGTTGTAGCTGTTTTGTGTGCCCAGTAATAGCAAGTTTCATGTGTATTCCTTGAGACCCACAAGAGCCATGAAGTCACTCAGTGTTTCCTAGATAAACTGCAGTGCATGAACTGCAGTGACCTCCCTTTGAGCCCCACTTAACTAGGGTCTGGCTGTGCTGTGAACTTCATTGTGAATAAGTTACTTACTGGCAGAGATTTTCTATGTCTTCTTTGACTCCAGCTGAGAAAAGACTGGAGGGTGGTTGGACTACTTGGCTTCTTGTCATGAACAGCCCCCCTTTTCAGCAGAAATGGGAAATTAGGAGGATGGGCTATTATCTTTTTTACTGGCTAATGTATGTGTCTTTAGTCTGTACTTCTGACAATATTGGGTATTCTCATCTGTCTGGTTTGATTGTTTCCAAGATGTAAAGGGTGTTGTCAGGAAAGAAAAGGTCCGTGATTGTGTTCGTACATAGTCGTTTCCTCTGGGAGTTGGTTGCACTCCAGTAAGATAGAGATGGGAGCATAAAACCTTGGTGACCCCTTTCGTTTTTAGCCGTAAATAATGCTTGTTTAAACACTGAAAGACAAGGAAACCTCTTGAAGGTCCCAAAAGATTGTTTGGTTTTGGGCTCATTTATAAGCTAGTTTATAAGCCATGTTGCCTTGTTTATAATGAGCTGTGTTGCTGGTCATGGCCCCCCTGAAGGAGAGAAGAGCAGGTGATCTGCAGCTCTTTACATGCTTTGTTTTCTGAACTTTCTGGTGTACCCCTTAGTTCTGTCCACAAAGCTCCTGATGTGCCTTTGGCACCACCACCATGGTTTTGAAGGTGTCTGGACAAAGAGCCTGTTGGTCATCGCCCTGCACTGTCTGCTGGAAGTGTGACAAGGGAAACTCCCTCCAGAGTTGGCAGTCATGTCCACTGGATGCCTTGGGTGTTTCTGGGTACTCTCCATTCCACAGCTGAACTCTCCCAGACAGGTCATGCATCTTCCTTGGCTTTCCTTTTCCCTTGCGAAGTTCAGTGCCAGGTTTCCAAGCCCAGTTAATGACACAGATTGGTCTTCACAGTGACCATGTGTGGGTGGAGAAGTGGGATGCCCCTGCCAAGAGTTTGATGGTGGCATTGGCCACCCAGGGTGGTCACCTGCACAGGGGCAACCTGAGAGTCCCTGGAGGGCCTCTTGGGGAGGGGGGGTGCGTTTCTGTGTCATGATTGCCACCTGGTGGTCACCAGCGTGACACTGTCCCCTCCAAAGGCCACCCTATCACCCCGATATGCTGGGAAGGAGTGAGAAGGAGCTCATGGCTCCAGGTTGTGCTGGTTGTGCCCTGAGCTGAGCTGCTGTGCTCCCTCCTGCATGTGAAGTGATTTTACCTTGGCAGTGAAATGTTGTATAACTGTACCTGCTTCAGGTAACAGGTAAAGCAAATTAGCTCCAAAACATTCTCCTTTTCCAGATAAATATTGCAAGTACTGCCATGTACCATCATTTTCTGGGGACCTTTTTCAGTTTCGGAGTCCATGGTTGTTTGGAGTATTAGTCCAGATGTCTCTGCACTTTTGCAGATGGTTAACGTGGAATTTTTTTGTCCCCACATGGGATGATGGATGAGAGTATTTTAAAAAAACAACTAATAGAAAAGCACAGAATCACTGACTCCCTCTGTGTCACATGGGGCTTGTGGCCATTCTCGCTCAGGGTCTTAGATATTGGTCTGTCAAGGTGACAAGATTTGTTCCAGCTTTTGCAATAAAATGAAATGTTGCAGGGTGTTATTTCACTTGCTGCTGTTCCCAAAGCCATTTGAGTGGCTTGAGTTCTTTTCATCTCTGGCATTTTATTCTGTTTTCTTTTTTAATTTAAAAATGTATTTTATGTGAGGGGAAATAACCAGATACCTTGGGTAGTTCACTATAAGGTTCAAGGGAAGGTCCAATCCCCTCAACAGAGCAGTGTAACTCTGTTGAAAAAACATCTTATTGCAGATGGGAGTGTCCCTCAATAAGGCTTTGTTCCCTTAGCACAGCTAATCACCGTGTGGGATGGCCCCATCCATGCTGGGAACACTGAGCTGCTCCTGTGCTCAGATGGGATGTGGCCTGGCAGCTGAAGGGAGACAGCTCTGTGATGTGGAGCAGGGCTGGACTGTGCTCTCAGGTGCTGGATTCCGTGGCACAGGTCTCTGTCCCTCTGATGCTCAGCCCTGCAGCCCTCTCACCATCTCCACTGGCGCCTGTGGCCTTCATCATGCCTGTGCAGCTCTTGTCTGTGAGCTCTGGGCCCTGAGCAGTGGGAGCACCCAGGTGGGGCTTCTTTGCTGTCGCCTCTCCTGTACAAGCTTTCTTAAGGACTGGTGGCTTACGTGCGGGATGTTCTGCTGCAGAAAGAAATCCTCTGTGTAGGATGACTGTGGACAAGTCTACTCCAGGAGAAACTGAGCAAGGGTGTTAAGTTCCCAGTGGAAGTTTTTCACTCCCATTTGGGAGCCTGCCTGGCTTTTCAAAGGAAACAAGCCTTATGTAATCCTGCTTTGTCTTTTTGGAGAGTTCTTATCATGTAACCTTTGAACATGCTGGCCAGTTTCAACTCAGTGGAGTTGAAGTGGAGTTGAGAGAGCTCAAATGTTCCTGGAAGTGGGTGGCTGAATAATGTGATGAGTGTCACCATGAGAGGGAAGATGGCAGCTTGAGGGTGGCTCTGCACATCCGTGGCAGGTTAGACTCTGGTGAATGGGCACCTTGGAGGAGTTCAGTGATCTTGCAGCTATGGCTGATTTGGACAAATACCCTGTTCTGCCCCAACCATGGCATGTTCCAGTCAGTGCACGCTACCACCATGTCTTACATCAGTCCAGGGGTATTCAAGGAATTCAAGGTAATACTCCCCCATCAGCGTCACAGAAAAGAAATGTTTACGTCTGTAACCACTGTAACTTCTTTTTACCTTTTGACATTTAAAAAAAAATGAGATGCACGCAAGCTGAGGGTGTCACAGACACTGTGACTCCCTGGGAGTGAACGTCTGAGTGCTGCTGGGCCCGGTGCCCCTGGTTGTTTATAAGCCTCTTGAACTATTCTTGCTACCCTTGGTGGCCGTGGAGCCCCAGGAATGATTTTGCAGCCTGACTGTTACTCCGGGGCCATCGGTGATCCTATATGCATTACCTTTGATCACATGCTGTCCTGTCAGATTTTGCTCTGATGCAAGTCATCATGCCTGCGTGACTGTAACATGGCCCCAATTAAAGTCAGTTATACACTTTTTATTTCAAGGTACTTGGGAAATGTTCCCTGGAACACTGTAAATCAAATGTTAATTACTATTAAAAAATATTAGTCCTATATCAAACCTCTGGGTAAACCCCTTATGGTTCGTAATCTAATTTCAGTAAACGGATCAAGAGGAACATGGGTTTCAAGACCGAGCTGGAAAGCACTCTGGCATTCAGAGGTGCTTTCCATGGCTTGTCCTGCAGATGTCCAGCTGCCCTCCCGGTGCACTTCCCAGAACTGCCCTGCCAAGAGAAGGGGCACCTAAGACTCAAGCTCTTGACATTTCTGCTGATTAGAGCAATGTGTCCTCCCTTTTCCTGTTTTGTTTTTTCCATCCTTGTGGTGCTGGTGGGCCTGCAGGCCCACAGGCTCATCCTTGCTCAGTCCCGGCTCCACACCAGACGTTGGAAATGAAGTGGTGATTTCTCTGGTTTATTGTTACTGCTGAGAGAGAGGGAGATAAAACTGATGCCTCATTTATTTACATTAAAATAAGGATTAGACTGGGACCCAGCTGCAGGACCAGAGAACTCAGCCACTATGCCAAATGTGCACGTATTTCTGCCATACAGTTTGTACATAAAATTGAAACAATAGAGGGAAATATCTTTTATCCTTGTTTTCATTTTTATTTTAAAGCTAGACGATGTGAACTCTACAATTTACCACACCATGAAGCGAGCAATTCTTCCCAGCATATTACACAGTGTGACAGGTTTATTACACAGCCCTTCCCATTGTGAAGAAAGAGCTTTGCTCCCATAAAGAAGATGGGCTCTCTTGTGCTGAGAGTTTGGGGTTTGTTCTGTGGGTTTATGGCACATTTGAAGCCTTGAGACCATCTTGCTTCTCCAAATAACAAGTGCACTGTTTTGGCCCCAATTTAGGAAAGCAGTTAGTGTCTGTTCTCACTCATTGGAATTAAAGCAGAAGGATCAATATAATGATTGTGTATTTTATGCAGTGGAAAAACACTTATTAGAGTGGCTGGTTTTGTGCTGTGTTATTGCCCCTCTCTTTTGTGTCATATTTTGATGGATTTGCCTTAATTTCAGTTGTAATTTTCTTGGGTCAGGAACATTATCTATATTGACTGTAATGTGCATTGGCCTAATGGCAGTATATTAAAAAATAAAAAATAATTTAACTCTATGTACTGTAGAGCAATCTAAAGGTGAGAAAGGGGACAAGGGGAGCCACCATGTGACATCGGTTCTCATGGGATATTTGTAACCAGCTGGAGGGGGAGCAAATGTCTCACTCCTTTTGAGTCTTGGTTTACACAGTGTCCAGAGCTGAGCCTTGTTTGACACCAGAGCTGTTGGACAGATCCATGCTGGGGTTTGCACTGGAGCAGATGGAAACTTTCTCCAAGCATAATAGAGCAGCAACCTCATCCACATGTGTGCAGAATACTTCATCAAGCACTGTTAGCATGGCAGGGGACAATTTCCCCTGTCTGTGACTTGTTTTTAGATCATTGGCCCCTCTCCAGTCAGCTCCAGGTTCAGAGGCTTCTGCTTAGCCATGAGAGGAGGAACAAATGACTGGGAATGCTGAGGTCCTGGAAGGAGCTTGGAAAATGGTTGGGAAGATGATCTGTGGGCATGTCTGTGTGTGTGACTCCTGTAAGGGAGGCAGTGTGGGTTCTTCACACCCTCTGTCTTCACAGGGCATTGGTTTGCCCAGGCATCTCCTTTGGGATGGTGAGTGGTGTACTGAGCTCCCAAACCTAATAATTTAAAATACCTGCTTCAAATGAGATACATAAAACAGGCCAGGGTAGTGCCTGGTGAGTGTTTTGCATCTCTGGCAGACACAAGTCATGGTATGGGCTGAATTCCTGCGAAGTCCTCTGCCAAAACTCAGGGAGAAGTGAATGGGTGACAGAGTGTATTTGAGGGCTTAGCAGCCTTTCTGTGGGACAGTAACAACGTGACAGTAGTAATTATACAGTTTAAAAAAGCATCCCTTTCTTTCTGCAGGCAGTTGTGCAAAAGTCTTGGGCAGGCTGGAGAGATCGAGCCGGAATCAGAAGGGATCCTGACGGAGTATGGTGTGGATTTCTCTGACTTTTCCCCTGAAGTCCTGGAATGTCTTCCTCAGAACCTGCCCTGGGTTATCTCACCAGGAGAGCTGGCCAAAAGAAGAGATTTAAGGTAACGACAAAAAGCATGGTCTGACACTCCTTGGGTTGGTGCAGGGTTGTGCTGTTTTGTTTTGCTTTCATCACATTTTGTAAGGGCACTGACTTTATTACATGTATCTTGTTATACCTTACCTGTGCTAGAAAGCATAGAAAGAAACTACTTTTGAAAGTATTGACAAACTCAGAAGATCAGTTACTTGGAGAAGTATTTTGTGAGGCAAAGAGGCTTTTTCTCAAAAGAACTATTGAAAATTTGGTGATTGGCACCTAATTTGAAAGCTTTATGTGTTTGTCTGGAATGTATTATGTATTTTAATGGTAGTTTTATAGCAGAGATTTTCTGAATGCCTGGCAGATCAGTAGTCTGAGACATTGTTACTCTGAGACTTAAGACAGATAAAGACTGTCCACCTACCTCACATTAGCCATTCCTGCAACATAGTGATGCTCCCAACCAGCTTTTGGGAATTCCACAGGCTGTTGAGTGGCAAACATTGACGTTGCTGGACTACCCAAAAGTGGTGGGTTTGCTACACTTCTGATTTCAGAGACATCCTTTCTAGAAAAGATTTAAAGACCAAAGAAAAATTATTTGTTGAGAACCTCACTTTGCAATAAAGGAGGATGCAGGAAAACAATAAATACATTATTAAGAAGACACAGTTTGTTCCACTTCCACCCTTGCTCATGCTGGAGCATCCTGTCTCAGTTGGCAGATTCACTGCTGTCTTGTGTAATGCTGAGGTGAAGCAGCCCTAGGAGGCTGATTCCTCTGGACACTGCACTGGTACAAGCACCTGTATGTATGCAGCAAGCTCCTCTTCCTCTCCATTTATCTGTGTTACTGGCATGGACATGAGCAATTTGAGCAGATGAGCTGATTAACAGCAGCTATTTGTATCTGTTCCTGCACTCCAGGTGTTTCTTTGGACCTAATTCTGCTCTGGAGCCTGCAGCCTCCTTGCTGTTTCAACTTTCTGGATTTCCACTGCCATACAGTGGAGTAATTCAGCAGAAAATCACACTCCTGATTGACTACTGCTAACACTCAGATACCAGATCCAGACTGCAGGCTTCAGGTAGCATAAAAAAAAAATAGATACTGAATGCTGCTGTTCTGAAGTCACTTGAAAGTGCTTATTTTTATATTCTTGACTACAGTTCAGTAGCCTTCTCTGTTTCTTCTGACCAAGTTCTTTTAAGCAAATAAAGAGCTTGACTTGTCTCCAGTCAGTCAGTCAGTTTTGGAAGCAAATTCCAAGTGCATTTCTTGCTTTTATTGCTGAATTATTACACTGGGACTTATCAAGGTGATAACAGTTTTGTGGTTAAGCCATTTAAATCCCTCTCTGCCCCTTCCTGACCACAGTGCACACTACAAAGTAGATTTCCTTTTGATCCTCTCAAATATAAACATTTAACAGTCAAAATTTTTAAGACAATTATTTGAGCTTAATTTGCTAATCCTTTTAATGTCAACTGCCACACTGCTGACTAACCAGTCTGTGGTCTAAACACATATGGAGGTAACATGAGGCTTCCAGTTATGGAAAATAAAATACAGGTGAGTCTTTCTTGTCGTTTCCTCACAGAAAGGGATTTGTCTACCCAGAAAAAAAGATAAGTTTTATTTGTAAATGCAGTGTGAATTGTAGGTAGGTGGTGTCAGGTAGTTGGAGACCTGGCTGCTATCTCTGATGGGTGAGACCAGAAGACCTTAAGAAGAGACTGTTTTTGACAAGTCCCAAGGTAGCTTGGCCTTACCTTGTTATTAGGTGTCAGCTTTTCTATTGTCAGCAACAAGTGTGCTGTGGTCTGCAGTGTCCTACAGAGGGCTAGTACATGTGACCCAGGATGGCATCCAGAGGAACACACCTGAACCTGGGTGTCTGTTCTGGGTACACATCTGAGTTATACCTTGGTTTTCCAGGGGATCTCACACACCTGCCTCTGTGAGTGCACATCTTTGCTGTACTTTGTGCATGGTGATCTGTCAGGCTTCCCAGATTACTGTACAGTAGTCTGAGAATATGATGTAAAATAAATTACAGTGAAATAAAAACTCATCTTTTCTCTTAAAACACTTCTAAATAGCTCATCCTAATTCAGTTTACACATTGCTTGCTTGACTAGAGTAAACACATGTTAGAATTTAGCTTAAAGTACTTTCTCCTCTAGTAAATCCTTTGCAGTTCTGCAACACAGTGCTGTAAATTTTCTAGTGTCATGCATAAAAGTTGTGGAATTTGGAACTGAGACCCAGAAAATGTCTTGTATGTTTGTGTTTCCTCTTCCTGAGATAACTACTCCTTGTTTCCTTTCATCTTGGGAAATGACCCTTTCCTCTTCAAATGAGAATTGTGTTCTGCTGACAGGTGTCCCAGGTGTGGTCTGGGAATCAGAGTGTGGAACATGGAGAGAGGGGCTCTGCACTGGAGGCGTTTGTGGGTGTGGTTATAGATGAAAGTGAGACAATGTGTTTCACCAAGCTGCTGAGGCTGGGCGAGAGGGAAAGACGTTTTATCCATGCCATCTTGTAAATATATTCCTTGATCTTCTCGCAAGTCTTTCAGTTTTACAGGAAACCTGTTCTTGCATATTCTGTTTGGATAGCAACTGTGATCTCACTTACACAGCCTGTGTAGAATTGCTTCCAGGAGATCTTTTTTCCCCTCATTTCACCAGTAATAGATCACAAAGAAAGGTTTACATAATATTTCAGTATTACTTAAGGCAGAAAAGATCCAAACCTTGTGGATGGCTTTGAAATGATTTCGCTGGCTTAACACTCTGCTCTGCCACTTCTGCACAGTTTTGTCATGGACATCTGTTTCTCACCTGCATGGGTTTATTTGTAAAATTAGACAAGTATTTCACAGACGTTCCCAGCTTACTTGTTTCTAAAGAGCACCCAGAACTTCTAATGAAAAGCGCTAGGCAAGTGTTAGGTGTTGGCATTGCATCCTGCAGTTGCATTTTACAGAGAGCATGAAGGTTCAGGAAGTATCAGAATTTGTGGTTGAGGAAATTTCTCTTCCAGAGACTTTAAATATGATAATAGAGATAGGACCAGAGCACTCATTTTATTATTCAGGTTGACTGGAATTGGTATTTGTTTCATTAGAAGTTTGAGAAGTGTTTGGTTTCTGCTTTTAGGGAAACATTGGAGGATTAATGTCATAGAGACAAATGTTGATGGGTGCAAAGTTTCAACCACTTTCCGGTCTTTTCCAGTGTTACAACATGTAATTTTCATTTCCTTGTTTGCTTTGGGACAAAATGTAGCCCCTGAAGAAACGAGGGGTGAGGGCAAAGAAGGAAATACAAATTTCAGAGGTGGGTGCAGGAGCTGGGGGCAGAGGGAGGAGGAGGCCATTTGAAGAGGTGTAGCCAGGAATCTAAGAAACCCAAAAGCTATTTCTAAGACTCATTCCAAATGTTTCTAATTTCATTCATATCTTTTTGTTTCCTTTACTGCTTAACTGGGACAAGAAAGTAAAGCCAGGAAAGTCCAATCATAGTGGGAAACAAAAACCTAAATATTGGAGAGAGAAAAAAGGCTGTTCTTTGCAAAGCAGTTCTGCCTTTTGCTTGTCTCCCATTGTTGGTGTTACTGTGGAAAATGTATAACATCACTTTTTTGGAAAGTGTTAGAACCTGTTCAAGTAGAGATGGTTTATATAGTCTAACATGGAAGAACTAGAGGATATCTATTTCTTTACCATTTGCCTAATAATAAGTGAGCCTGTTGACCTCCGCTGGACTATTACAAATGTGAAACTTGGCACTCAAAATTGCTTGCTCTAAATTTTCCAGTTGCTTTCTCTTTTTCCATTTGATGTCATCCTGCCAACTAGTGATTTTATTATTATAAACAGGACATTGTATTCACTTTTAAGAAGAAATATGAAGCTGAAGGTAAAATTACAAACTGCAGTTTCTCAGCTGGCAAAATACAAAACAATGAGCTAAAAATACTGAGCAGAGAAAGGGTGCTGTGGCAGGGAACTCTGAAATATCTACAAGATGGATGTGTTCTGAGGAGCAGAAACTGACAGCAGAAACTGCAGCTGAGCAGGGCTAAACTCTGAAGAATCATCATATGGTTCAGCTTGGAAGGCACCTCTAGAGATCATCCACTCCAACCCCTTGTTCAGAGCAGGGTTAGCTAGAGCAGGCTGCTCAGGGCTGTGCCCATTTGGGGTTTGCATAGCTGCAAAGATGAAGATTCCACAACCCCTCTGAGGAACATGTTCTGGGGCTCAGAAAAATATGTGGTTTTTCCTTCAAATAGATTCTCCTGTGTTTTGTGCCCATTGTCCCTTGCCCTGTTGGATACCACTGGAAATTGTCTTGCTGTCTTCTTTACTTCCTGCATCTGGTATATTTTCACCTTGGGAAGATCTCCCTGCCTGAGCCTTCTCTTCTCAAAGCTGAACAGTCCCAGATCTCTCAGCGTCTCCTTGTAGGTTGGATGCTTTGATTCTTTAATCATCATCAGCAAAGGTGCAGCACTGTGTTGGTATCTCCCTGGTACTGGGGAGCCCAGAGCTGGGCACAGCACCCCAGTTGTGGTCTCACCAGTGCCAAGCAGAGGGGAAGGAATGCATCCTTTGGCCCTCTGGCAGCACTCCTCCTAGTGCAGCCCAGGAGGCTCCTGGCCGCCTTTGCTACAGTGACATATTGTTGGTTCATGTTTAACTTGTCCATCAGGACATACTTTTCTGCCAAGCTGCTTTCCAGCTGGTTCTTCCCCAGTCTGTGCTGGTGCATGGGGTTATTCCTCCCTGTGTGCAGGACTCTGTTTTTCCTTTTGGGCTTCATGAGATTCCCATCTCATCCCGTTTCTCTGCCGAGGTCCTTCGGAATGATCAGATGTTCCTCCCACAAGGCTAAAAGGGCAGCAGACTGGGGGACAGCCAGGATGCAGTGCATTGGCAGGAGACAATTAATGCTCACTTGCTTCCCTTGCAGAGCAGAGTTACTGAACTTTGCTCCTGCAGGCAAATGAATGCACTGAAGCTTTCAGTTAAAATGTGCATCCTGGGGCACGGGACCTCAATTGCAACTGATCAAGTTGTTGAAGGCCCAATTTGTGATTTTGGCTGCCCCTTCAGAAATGTGACATCCTTCCTTTGGCTTATAAGGGAACAAGAGCAGAGGTGCTCTGCTGTGGCCCTCTGCCCACTGTGGAGGGAAGCTCTGCAGTGCTGTTGGTACCTGCACTGCAGCTCTAATTTCCATTTATTTCTTTCTCGAGGAGTGTTACAGCTGGTAACAGGGATCAGGAGTGTGTACACTAAGTGTTTGACAGTATTGTCTTTGCTGTAGGTGCCTGAGAAGATTATTGGCTGATAAAATTAGAGGTGATGGTAAAAATGGCAGCCTTGAGCTGTGCAAGGGGTGTTGGGGGAAAGCAGTCAGCCTCTGAAACAGATGTCTTTCCAAGGCAGGTGGACAGCTTTAGTTAGGAATGAGTGCAGGGCAGATAAAACATCGTTAAACAGCTTGTTTCCTGGAGATTTTCCACTACAAAAAGCTAGTGTTAAGTAGAGCAAGTCTTACTCAACTATAATAGGATATGTAAAAAAGCTCTGGTTTCTGATGGAAACTGAGAAATGACTTGTTTAGCAAATGTATAAGCAGCATTGCAACAGAACTGACTGTTATCTTGGAGTGGAGTGGAGACATGAAGAGGGCCAGATTATGATCTCTGCTCTCTCTCTGAGCTGTTCTGTGACTAATTAAATGTTCTCCATAGAGAGATATGTTGGATTAGATACACAGGTGGCATATAAAGGATTGCTCAGTGGTGTCTAAGCATATCAGATCCAGTTCCTCTATAACAGGAGTGATTCCAGAACTTGGTGATGGTGACTGTACCTGTTCTGGGTACTTCTGCTCTCCAGGCAGTCTGGGCAGCTGTACCATTCTTGGACTGATGAGAAGATCTCATGTTAGCTCATTTCTCTGCCATTAGCTGAGTAAGTAAAACTCTTGAGTAAATATGCTCAAGGTGCTGTTGCCAGTGATGTGATTCAGCTCCTTGCTTCTGGTTGGCTTCTTTTGGTCCTTCTTTCTGTTTTTATGACATTTTCTACTACAGCGTATATACAGCAGTTGTGGTGACGCTGTTTTGTACAAAATAATGCGTGGTCTGTGCTCTCAGATGCTTTTACCAGTACCTGGTGTATGTAGATGCAGGACAGCTTCACCTTTCCCTTATAGGAATGTGCATGGGATTGCTGGAAGTGCAGGTTCAAGCAGAATTGGTGGCATGTGGTTGGATAGGATTATTGCTTTCTGATCTTGTAGGCCATCACACCTAACCTTGCTTCTTTAGAAATCTGTTTAGTTGTGGTAAACAGTAATAACTTTTGCACCGAGGTTGTTATATACACAGTCTTGTTCTTGCCTGGATACCTATTTTATGGAGAGAAGTGGAGGGAATAACAGAAGGAGATGAGGATAAAATCTTAAATAAGTTTGATAGTGTCTCTGTTTCTTACTAGATTCCACTGGATCACAAGGTGAGGTTTTGATGAGCAAAGGAAAGTGCCATATCCTCTCATGTTTATATATGATAAGTGGTGCAGTTCAGGTGTGCCAAATACTGCCTCTTTACTTGATGTCACAGTGCTTTCCTGGTGCCCGGCTCCCACTGCAGGTCAGATAGCACAGGGTGGACAAGAGATGAAGTGTCCAAGTCCTGGTGTCAGCCCACGTATCTGTCTCTGGTGCTGTAGATGGAGAAACCCAGAACTGCTCCAGTTGGTGAGGTGGTGTTTCCTTGCTGGGGTGTTTCGGAGCTGATCACTAGGACAGGCTGGTCATTACAAGAAATAATACTTTCCTTGTGGTTCCACTGTGATGGAGGGATCTGAAGCATGCTTTAACCTGTCCATCTGTCCCACTTTTTGGGTGATTGGATCTTTGTTACCAGGTTATTCTCAGATGACTCCAAAAAAACCCCAACAACCCATAAATCATAATCTAGATGGCCCAAATGCAAGTGTGTGAGGCAGAGCTGTCCTGGAGATATCACAGCATGGATTAGAAGTGGGACAGTCTGGAAAAGACTAGCAAAAATATTCTGAGAGATAAGGGATTGATTTACAAGGAAGGATTAACTGTTCAATGTGTATCTGCCAACACTGAAACTAGAAGTTTGTGAAAGATATAGTAGTTGATAGTTAAAAATATGTGGACCAAAATGAAAAAATGAGAATCATTTACGATGGTGGGAGGATAGAAAGGGGTGTTATGAGGGCAAATAAGGTAAAACAAAGAGGAAACCTTTCCTGTCCAACCCAAAATAGACTGTAGTGTTGACTGCTAAAGAAAGGGCTGGAAACTATCACTAAAGATGCTTGATACTATTCAGCAGAAACTCCTTGCAAATACATTGTCATGAGCAGCCTGGCTCTGACCTATGGGGGCTGGATGACCTAATGTCTCTTCGATTTCTAGCCCTGTGCATCTATGATTAAAGTAGTTTATATAATGCAAGGGCATTTTCAATTACACTCTGCTTTCTTGCGTGGGATGGTAGTGGTGCAGAGAACTCATTATATTTGTGGCACAATTACAGCATGACTTGTAGGAAATACTGCTGGTACTTGGCCTCCTGGAGACTCTGATCTAGTTTATAAATATATGTAGGCTTTTCAAGCCATATAGGTATGTTATAACACTGCAGGGCTCTTTTTGTCTTCCCCCTTACTTGGAGGCCATAAATATGGAGGAAGTAACAGAAGGATAAATAGAAGAAATAATTGATTCTGGTTCGGCAATCCAGTGAGCAGCCCCTGGTGAAAATGTAAAAGTTTATTGTTGTAGATGTGTAATACACCAGGAGTCATTGTCAGCTGCTCTCTTGGACTGAGGTCTGTTTTCTGAACCAGAACAGGACATTAGCTAAAACATAAACACAGAGAAATTAAAAAGAGTAGTGCTGGTTTGAAGTTAGGCTTTCAATGCATTTTGTGCTCTGCTGGATTTTTTGGGGGCTTATAACACTCAGTGTTTGGAGGGATTAGTTTTTGCTTCCAATTATTTTATAATTTTAGTTCATTTTGAAATTTATGCACCATGCCAAAAGAGTTTTGTGATGTGTCAAGTATCTTTGTCAGTCTGTTACAGGGCATTCAGAGTGCCATCAGAGATTTGTCAGGGTACTTCTCTTGCAGGCATATTTTTAAAATATATTCCTTTTAAGAGGCTGTCTTGGAAGCAGCCACTCTTGGGTTTTAACTAAAATCTGCCAGCATCAAGTGTGACAAATGTGGTAGACACTACAAGTAATAAATGTCTTTAGGAGTGGGATTTTGAAGTCTCAAATGCTCAGGCACTGATTGGTCTCTGAAATTTCTCTTGAAGAAAGGGTACTTCATCCCCATTTGAGTGATGAATATTGGTGAAATTGGTCCTTTGCTTATTGGCACTTTCTAACAAACCTGTGCTGACACCGTGGTCGAGCTGGGTTTACTTGTGATTGAAGAACGAGATTGATTTTTGTGGTTGCCATAACAATTGGATTGTTGTGTGAAAAAATGTTAGTAGCATTCACTGGAGTGAGTTGACAGCTCTAGGATGCCTGTTCCCAAATTAAAACAACTGTTTCCAGCTCTGAAAAATGGTGTCTGCTTAGCTTTTGCAAAATGGTGCTCAGCAGGGTCTTAGAAATGGCCTGAAGAGCTTAAAGATTCTAAAAGTGCCTTTGCTATGCTTAATTTTAAAGCGCCATCTTTGAGCTGAAGTTAATAAGGGTAAACCAGGAGGCTGAGCTTTCACTCCCACCAGGCTATTGTATGTATTCAGAAAGTGGAGAGAACAGGACAATCTGAGGAGTCCCTAGAAGAATGTAAATGCACTGCAAGTGTCTAGACATGCAGTCACTCGTACTGTAAATGTCTTAGCATTGACATACTCAAGTTTAAAGAAGGCTTGCGCTGCTGAAAGTTTAGTAAACAAAACAGTGGTCATTCCTGTCTCACCTCCAGCTGAAGCAGTCTGGGCTTTGGAAACGGGCTGATGCTTCTGCAAAAGATTCAGCTTGGTGCTTCAGGAGCCTTTGGATGACTGCAGGGCCTGTGGGCCGGGACAAGGGAGCCTGGGCCAGGGCAGGATGTCAATGTGTAGCCACTGAGCTGCTTGAGTCTTGAATGCTGGAATTCACAGACAGCAGGTTTCAGCCACCTTCAGGCTTCTGGTGTGTTCTTTATTCTCTTTTGTAGTTGTTTTGGATGTGTTGGTCTTTGTGAATGTCTAGTGAACATCACAGGCTTTTGTCTGAAAGTTGCCCATGGGAGACGAGTCAGAATGGGAAGGTAAATAAGGGAATTAAGTTCAGATGCCTTAATTCTATCAGCTTCCTGAGACAGGGAAGTGAAGAGGGAGATGCTGATCCCCCTGGTGACAGGACATGTGGGAATGGTTCAAAGCTGCACCAAGAGAAGTTTAGAGTGGATATTAGGAAGCCTTTCTTTACCAAGAAGGTGGTCAAATGCTTTAAGTTGCCCCAACCCTGTTGGTGTTTAAGAGGCATCTGGACAAAGTCCTTAACTACAACATGTTTTAATTTGGTCAGCCCTAAATTGGTCAGGCAGTTGGACCAGGTGATTGTTGTTGGTCCCTTCCAACTTCATTCACATCCCTTCCATTTCCTTCTATTCCAGCCCCTGTGTCTGGGTTTCCTGTTGGAAGACTTTCAGTGATTCCCTGCTTAGCCCCTTCCTTAGGTGCTCCGATTTTCTTGCAAAGAATCTTTCTCTTTTTCTCTTGTGAGACTTGGCATTCTAAACTCTGCCTACAGCCTCATTCCTGAGCAGTCCCAGTTCAGACAAATGGCAAAGTTGGGGCTTCAGCCTGAGTGACTTGAGATGGTGGTGGCTGCTGCCAGGATCAGGAGTGGTGACCTGCATCCCACAGGAGCATGGACATGGTTGGCTGCCAGCTGACTTGTGCTTGCATTGCCTGGGGTGAAATTCCTCCATCCTCTGCTTTGCCTGGTTCCTGAATAGCTGGGTCAAACTTTGCTTCTTTAGGACTCTGCCTCCTGTGAAAGGTTATACCAGCTGGTAAGGATAATGTCTTGCTCCATGAAGGGTTTTCTGATGCTCTAGTGGGTACATGCAGTTCTCTGGACTTGTATTTCATGGTTGTTGGCATTTATTAGTGGTGAAAATCTGAACTCCATGTCTCCACTGGTGAGTTGACTCATCTGTGTGCTGCTGCTTGGGAAGATCATCGAGTTGTACAGGAGGATCTGTAGGGTGCTGCTTTGTCTGTTGTGTACAAGACTGGCACTTTTCTCCAAGCAAGAAAATTGCATCATTAACACCCAAGCTTTGCCCAGCTGGGTGGTCATGCCAGAAACCTTGCCTCTAATACAGCCTGAGCCCATGGCTTGCCATCGCAATGCTTCATCCTGGTGCAGGTAGCCTCTCCCTTGAGCAAAGAGTGAGCCCTGACCACTGGAATTTGTAATCTCCTGGTGTCGTAGGTGTTCATGTTTTATGGTTAAACTGACTGATATGTTTAATCCTGAACAGTTTAACTGGCAAAAATGGACATACTGTACCGATCTTTGAGGCACCCACTATACAGTGTTTTCTCTGCTGATTCTTGTGAATACCTTAGCATAGATGTATACATAAATGTATGTATTTGCACAAAGTAAAACAAACTGCTGCTGCGATCCTGTGATCTGTGAACATTTTAATTACCATGACGGTAATTCTAGCTCACCAACAAACTACTTATCTTACCTCTACTGCTGCACTAGCCATTTATTTGAGGTCCTCTTAAAGGTAAAAAGACTAACTGCTCTGCAGACACGCTTGTCTGCTTTAATTAGTCTTCCTGAAGCTATGCAAAGAGCACTGCACATAATTAGCTTTCCTTAAATTAGGATTGATATACCAGCCTGTATAGGTTGACACTGTCGTTACTGTCTAATAAACTAAGTGCTCTATTCTGTAATTTTTTTCCCCAGGTGGTTGATTTGCAAAATGCCAGACAGAGCCAGCTTTAGCAGGGCCCTTGTCACTTGGGGTTAGAGGTGGCTTGGCCAGTGCTGCTGGGGGCTGGCAGGGTCTGGGCAGTCTGGGTGGCTTCTGCTTTCCTGACTCTTGCTTGCAGGTCTGCCATGGTCAGTTGTGAGTAGTTCCCCTGACCCTCCCAAAGTCTTGCAGGCATTGCCTTGGTCTGGTGCTTGAAACCTCTGAAACAAGGAGAAGGGAGCAAAGATTTTGTTCTTCCATTGGCAGAAACTCCACACCAGAGCAAGTTCATCTCTGCAAACCAACAATAGACATCTGTTTTACATGAAGAGGGTCCTGTAAAAAGTGGAAGTTTCCACACTGAAGTTTTTTTTTTAACCAGTGCTGGGGGGTTCTTAAAGGCACACATTTCTCTCCAGTCCTTTCCAATATGAAGACCAGAAAATCTCTTGATGTGTCTCTACCTCTTAAACCGTTTTCTTTTAACCAAACTGTGTGTATGTTGAAACAAGTGGACTTAGATCATCTCATTACTTTCACAAAGTATGTTTTGACTATTTGAAATTAATAAACCAGATTTTTATTAGGTGTAATGACAATGAGAGATGCTTCCTTTGAGGCCTTGAAAGAAGGGAGGGAGGGGCATGATCAAGCTCCTTAACCCACAAGGTCACCTTGGTGGCCCTCCAGAAGCTGGAGACACTGCCAGTTTGTATATACCTGTACTCAGTCAATGCAAATGTGTGTGCATGTAGCTGTGGATTTAAGTAACATCTTCATCAGCAGGTGCCTGAAACGTTCTGTCCCTTGTGGTTTAATCAAACAACTGGCTTCAGGCTGTCTTGTTACTGGGTACAGTCAGAAATGTGGTCTGATCTCTCCAAGATCCCTCTTGCCACAGCCTTTGGGGTATTGCACAGCCAGACAGTGTGGTCAGGGCAGGAATTTGAATGGCTCCTTCCTCTTCACAGGGCAGACCTGCCACATAGCTAAGAGCAGTGTTGTTTCTTCACCCAGATGATTTTTGTCAGCTGCCTCCAGGGTCCTCCCTTAGGTGTGTGCAGGGGTGGCTGGTGTAGGTGCCAAGGGAGGGGACAATTTGCAGAGCAGCGGGCAGGCTGTGCTGCCCACACCCAGCCTTTCCTGCCCTTGCTTCCACTGCACTGCCTGATTCTCCAGGATGAGAGATGACTCTCTGCAGCATCCTGGAGGTAAAAGTGATACCACTAGGCCTGGAGGAAAAGCAGGAGGAAACAGCTGAGAACATGAGACCATGCCCTGGAGGAGCACGTGCCCAGGGTGCTGCCCTCAGGCTCAGAGCTGCGGTCCCATCATTCCATGGATCCCATATGCCAGCCCTTGTTCCTATGGCCATCTGAAACTTCTTCAGTAATTAAAACTGAAAACCAGAAATATAATTAATCACACTTAATAATGTTGTTGCTAGTGAGCCAGATTCACTCAGAAAACTTCATCTAGGTGTAGGCCTGTGTGCCAGGGTTGTCTCACTGCTGTGGACTTGGAGCTCTGCTTTGAGGTTGGCTTCTTTTGTCCCATTGACTACCTGGCCATCAACTCTGCAACACTTCTGCAGTATCCTTATGCCAAGGAGTATCATGCCTTGTTTTACTTGCTCAGTGACTTTCTTACTTCACCTTGCAGTCCGTGCCCAGAATAAACTGCCTATGACAAGTACAAGTCCAAGTCCTTTGAATAGTTCTAAAGGAGAAACAGATCAGAGCATGGTGGTTAAACATATCCGAGCTGGTGAGAAATGCTAAATCAGATTTTGGACCTCGCTGCAACTTTGCATCTGTGAGTTTATGGATTTCAGACAGCTGTGAGCTGTATCTGTGCTGGCCATTCCTGTGCTGAGAGACAGCTCGGAGCCCCCCAGGGCAGCAGGCTGAGCGCAAAGGGAGGCTGGGGCTGCCCCACCAGCCTTACAGGTTTGGGCTCTCTGAACTGGGACCACCATTGGCCTCCTCAGCAGACTTGACTGGCCAAATACAGCTCAGCAAAGCAGCCCATTAGTTGCGACCATTGTATAAATGTGGCAAAATATTTGGCACCCCTGTATTTCTGCTCACTTCTATTTAGGGCAGGCTGCAAATATGCACTTTGTTGAAACCAATCTGCTAATTTTTTAACTGCCTGGAGCTACCATTCACAACGGGTGGCAGATGCTTGTGGTAGCAGGCCCTGAACATCTGGGATAAGCTCTGTATTCCCCTGACACAGGAGCCCACATTCCCTTTGGAGCAGCTCTTAACTTTTTTCTGGCTCACTTGCTAGATAAAGCAAGCCATTCATGCCTATTCACTTGACTCTTTTAAATGAAATAACATAAAGATTTACTGGATGTAGCTGGAGAGGGCACTTTATACCCTGTGCATTACTGGGACCTGGTGTAAATACATGCAGGCTGGCACATGTGCGTGTCTCCATAATCTTTGTAATATAGGAATGTCTATCTGCATATGCACAGCTCCCTAAAGAGAGTTGCATGGTGCTTTGGAGTGGTGGTATCCTGAAATTCCATCCTTAGGTGGAATTTTCAGGAATATATATTTATAGAAGTAAAGTTGTTTGCAAACCTTTAAAACCTGGTTGATTTGGAGTGCTGGTACCAACAGATCGAAGTCCCGGTGTAGTTGAAAGATTTTATATCTTTCAGTGTCACAGTCTCTTAATTTGTTTAGATGCTTGCAAAGGATCAGAAACTAATGTGCACCTGGGGATTAAGGCAGCTTTGCTATCCAATCTGAAAGCCAGCATATTCCAAAAGATTTTCAAAGTCTCAGAAGGCAGTGAAGTGCTTTACTGATTTTTATATCCTTGAAAATCTCTATTTAGTGTGCCTGGTGGAATTACATAAATAGCTGCTGCCAGCTGTCTGAGACTAGCAGATACCACCCAGAGTATTTCAGTATGGAAGTGGTAGGTCTGCAAAGCTGGGCACACTGCTCTCACTGAGATAGCACCTATACAAAAGGACTGAGACTTCCGAATTCCACGTACAGTTGCTCCTTTAAGAATTCACTGTAATTTTTCCCCTCCCACTTCTCCTACCCCAGGAGTAATACCAGTGGTTATGCTGTAAGAAAAATAGTGTGTGTTTGCATTATACATCTCCAGGAGGGAGTTACCGTCATGATACGAGTCTTTCTGTGGCAGAGAGAAAAGAAGAAAAGCAGTGGTCTGATCTCTTCCGTGGCAGCCTCAACCTATACCATTGTGCTTGGGGATCTTTTAACTAGGGAGGGGCTGAACTTACTCTAAGAGTTAAGATAAAAGAAAAATGAACCAGCAAACCCATTACTGTGTTGACCTCATTGCTCTTCAGCTCTGGTCCCACATTCCTCACAGTGCTTGGGAGAACTCTGCTGTAGTCCAGAGGTCTGGGAAAGAAGTTGCTGTAGGACAGCCTGGGATGAAGGGATGCCCTGAAGCAGGAGTTTAGGGAGCTTTATTTGTTGAGTGCTTCAGATTTTGTGTCTCACTGGTGCCAGGCTCTGCTCTATTAAACATGATGGTTCCTGAGTCAGATGCTTTATTTGTCCCATCTGTGTAGCCCTAGACCATATCTGTGGTCCAGCTTGCTGTGTTCCCAGTATTTCTGCCACCCACTGCTACAGGACATACATGTGTGAGCCTTCCAGGGCAGGGCTGAAATTCCAGGTACCACCTGGTACAGCACATGCAGAAGGATGTTCAGCTTTTCCTGAGCCCCGAGTTTATTTGGAAGATCTAATGAGCTGATTTGGAACTTGCCCTTTCTATAACTTTCACATTTTTTCCTACTGAACCTGCTGTTCCCTTTGGTCCATAATTGGCAGTGTAGGTTTTATAAAGCCCTGCAGCTCCTGGGTGTCTTTACTGGGACCAAATCTCTCACTCAGTTTTGTCACATTCAGCTTGGTTTGTACGTGTTTCAGTGCCTCTGCTCCGTGCTAGCTGTGCTCATGGAGTGTCAGATGGTGTGACATCTACTCTTTGGCATGGGCATGAGGGTTATTTGTGTTCCATTTAGCTTTGCAATTAGGAGCAATCTATTTTTACTCTAGCTGCAAGGCATCTAGACTTTTTCCTGCTTGTTTCTTTGGCGTGAACTTGATGGGCTGAATTGTTTAGTTTTTGTGAGGGAATATCTGTAACGAAATGAAAGCTACTAAGAGCAAGCAGTTAAACCAAAAAGAAAAATGAAAAAATACCCAAGGAGGTTCACTTGTCTAAACCGTTTTTTTTAAAATAGATTAGATTTAGAATTCAGATTAGATTGGAAGATGTTTCAACAGAGTCTTCTGAAAACATGATTGTTGTTGTCTGGATGTCTCTGATGGGCTCTGTGTTTTGATACCTTCTTCATGACTGGGAGATAAATTTTCCTTTTCTTTTTTTCTTTGGATAGGAAAGAATGCATTTTCACCATCGACCCATCAACTGCCAGAGATCTTGATGATGCTTTATCCTGTAAACAACTCCCTGACGGTATGAGATATATTTTACAAAATACTTCTAGTGTTTGTATTCAGCTACAAAATAGTGTTGACACACTTGTATCTATAATTTGTCCTGAAGTATTCTTTGCCAAATGTAAGTGGAGTAATAAACTAGTTCTTCTCCTGTTGTTTTAATTGCTTGTTTTTAGAAATCTTGGAGCAGACGTCTTCAAGCTGCACTCAGTCTTGGTGTTAGAAAATGCAGAACCACAGTGTTTTGCATAATCAGAGCTGTAATTTGATTTGAGCAGATCTCAGCTGTCTCCTGTCATTATGGGAGTTACAGCTGAATAACTAATACACCACTCCTGCAGGCTGAAGTCGAGTGGAACTTTGACCTTGTGTACACAGTCTGTGGGTAAAGGAATCCAGTTTTTTGAAGGTCACTGACTGAATTGTTTTTTGGTGTTTATGGGATGCTGGGAATTGTCAGATGAGCACAGTGTGCCTTATAAGTTGTGTTTTTCTTCTCATTGCCTTTTGAGCTTTCTCTTCTGCCTTATTTGTACTTTTACTATGCCGTAAGCCAACAGAACAGAAAGTAAAGCTCCAGAAGCCAAATCTTGATGATTATGACCAAAGGAACTTCTCTCTTGTAAGCTTACTTTGCCATCCAAGATCTGCTCATTTAGTTTGATAAGACCCAGTAACAGGCTTGGTTAGAAATATTGCATGATTAGATTAGCCTATCCACCCCTAATAATGAAGATAAAGGGGGTTTTTTTGTGTGGGTTTAGTTTTTCTTGCTCTTGCTTATCATTACAATATGATGATATCCAAGACATAATTTCCATTTCTTTGAGTTGATTTCATACTGTGCAATGTGGCCAATGAATTGTAATGTCATTTATACCCAAGTACAGAGTACTATAACAGGGCTGTAAAATGGATAAAAAAAGCAGAGGTGAAAGAAAATCTGAGGCCAGTAAAGTTAATTGTACTGTACAATAGCAGTTTTGAGGCAAGATTAAGGAAAAATTGCCATTCTGTCTCACAGAAAATTGGAAGAGTCTTCTTGAGAGATCCTAAGCTGAGCTCTGTTCTCCCTCTTTCCACTTTGTCATCTGAATTACTGTAGGTTTATGACAGCACTGTGATCCCACAGGTCCTCAGATCTAAAGTGCTGAAACTCTGTTTTCTGAGCTTTTACTGCTCACATACATGTGGGTTTTAGATGCTGCAGGAACCATTCACTGAGCTGGTTTGTGATGCATACATCTACATTGTTCTCTTATCCATAAGCCATTTTGGAGAAGATGTTCAAAGAAAGTATCAGTGTGAACAAGAATTCTTCTTCTTTCTGCCAGAAAGCCTGCAAAGCCATTGCAGGGCTGTCACTCGTGCTTGGGGCTTGTGGGTAGATGTAGTGATGTGGTCACCCTTGAAGTTTGCCTTGTCTTTCCAACTCCAGCAGAGGGGAAAAGAGGCAGGCAAGTGAATGCACTCACTGGTGGCTGTCCCATCCCAAAAGCCTTTGGTGACCCCTGTGCATCATCTTCCATGAACCATTAGCTGGGAGCCTGGAGTGTCCATCACCACCTCAGCCTTTGGCTAAGGAAATTGAAATTCGCTCTGGAAAGGCCAGTTTTGGTGCTGGTGAATCCCAAGGATCAGGTTTTAAATCAGTGTGGAAAGAGCTGTCATGGAAATACCTTTTCATTTATTTTGAAGACTGTGGTGTTTATTCTGAGGAGACCTGGTGGCTCAGAAGGAAGTACAGGCAGGAAAGCAGGTCCTGTTGGTCTTTGGTGCAGCTATGATCCATTCAGGAGGGAGCTGAGGAGTGGGGTGGGAGTGACTGCACCCTTCACACAGGCATAGTGGCTGCTTGGCCATCTCAGCCTGGGGCCCTGAGCAGGCAGAGGAAGGAAATCTCAAGTGCATCAGAAACCTGTGCATCAGTATTGGTTTAAAACATGAGAGATCTCTGAGGCAGAGATGTCCAGTCTGGTAGCTGGAATCATCTCCATTTTTAAGGCTCTTGATGTCACACAAGGAGATGTCTGCAGAGTCTTTGTAGTGAAAATGAGTAATAACAGGAACTAGGAACTGTACTGATGGACTCTCATCCTTTATCTTCTCAATGTGCTGCTGTTTGAGGCACGAACTTCATGTAGCATTTCATGGACCTTTTCCTCAGCCTACTGTGGTGTGGTATTGAAGTGCTAAAATCCAAAGGTTGCATTTTTTAAATACTTCCTGATCTGAAGAATTCAATTATTTTGCAAGCCTCCTATAAGGGATGTCTGTTTCACATGCAGTTGGCAATATAAGATGTATTTTGTGCCCATTTCTATGGTGTCACCTTAGAGATGTAGCTACAGAGTTTGTTGTCCAAGAGACCAGGAGTTGGATCTTCAGCAAGGATGTGAGCATGGCATAGTCTCTGTTCCTAGCAGGAGAAAGTTGCAGAAGTGTGTATATTCTTATTACCTGACACACGCTCTTTATTGCAGTCCTTATTTTGCATCCTGATAGAGATGGTTCATTCCATCAACCTGTTCCTGGCTGGGACTGGGCTCTGTCTAGCTGGGGACATGCTTCTCTTCAGCTTCTGGCCCAGGGGATTTCAGCCCTCAGACCTGCAGCTGACAGAAAACACTCAGATCCATCTTGTATCACAAGTTCCTGGGACATTTTCTTGCATGCAAATTGAATCTCTCTGGACTTGTTACTTTTTGTGCTGGTGTGGACTGAGCACCTTGCTCAGTATTTGTCAGTCTGTGGTCCACTGGCCCCTGTGGCACTGTGTGGGGTGCTATTATAAGCCCATGAAATATGGCTGGTGAAAGCAGGAGTAATAAGTCCATCAGGATATGTAAAATTTTCGAAGATATCTGTACTTTGGCTTGAAATTTTTTCAGGAATTTTCAGTCTTAGGTCCAAAAACAGTGCTGGGAGTCCTTTGGGGTCACTTCTTTTGTGTTCACTTGCTTGCGAAGCTGTGGCTGTTCCCAGCTCTTCAGTGTTTAGGAGAGCCCCTATGGGAACCTCAATCTTGTGTTTAATAGAGCCTTTGGACATGTTTTGGAGGTACCCTGTGAACTTTTGGCTCTAAAAGTTGCTATGATAGCTGCAATTATTATGACAAAGAGTTGTTTTAGAAGTTAAGAGCGTGTCCAGGTCTGGCAAGGCTGAATCTCTCATGAGGGCAAAGTTGTGTTAAGAGTTAACACAGGTTTTATTCCAAATGTAAATGTGGTTACAATAAATTATTATTTTTTCCATCTCTTTTGCCCATATGTAAAACACTTTAAAAAACCCCACCAAAAATCCCAACATGAGCAAACCACATATCTTGGCATCCTCATGATGTCAGGAGATCTCCAAAAATCAACAGAGAATGCAGAGCCCAATTCAGAATTCTCTGTTGGTGTATAGCAACTGAATTTCTACAAAAAAACCACATTCATTGCCCACACTACTTCTATCAGGCAGCTAAATCAGGGCATTTCAGAAGATTCTGGAGAATTAAATTGTTTTCAAGCATTCATTGCTAATTTATTCTAGACTGTGACAATTTCTTTGCCTTGAAGAATCTTAGGCAACAAGCAGTGAGATAAGTGACTGTCTTTGCACCTTTGTGAGAGTTTCAAACCTTCTCAGTATGACCCTTACCAGATCTGGTCAATGGATGGAGGACTCACCCGTGCTAAATCTTCAGTAAAAGATGGAAAAGAATTTTTTTGCCAAAGTAGTTCACAAATCTATCACGAAGAACTATCCAGTAGCAGAGTCACTAGCAAAGAAAGCATGGGATGGCTGTGGGAAGAGCTGTATTTTTAATGGAGCTCGCAGTAGGATATTGCAGCAGTTGGAAACTTTTCCAGGGATATATGTTTTAAGTGGGCCAGTCTGGTTTTGAGAGGATTTTATATTGGAGTCTGTTTCTGATTAACGGCCGTGCTCCTCGTTATTGTTTAATGATAGCAGTAGGGAGGTGAGCTTGCTGCTCACATTTGTGAGTGTATATTTTAAAAGAGATCAGCTCCAATAAAGAAGGAAAATAGGGTTATTTATGTAACAGCTGCAGAAATATGAACAAACTGTACTCCATTTAGATGATTCAGCATAACCTTGGAGTAAAAGATGGCTCTGGCCTGCACCTAGTTTCTGCAGCCTTTGTAGAGCTTTCAGGGTAGCTTGAGGTTTTAAACAAGTTCATTTCAGTCAATGCTCTTTTGTGATCCTTTCTGCACGTCTTCTAGCAAATTGCTGCAGCCAGGAAGGCACAGCAGAACTGTTCTCAGGTCATATGGATGTTGCAGAAAACAGCTGTACTATTTTCCAGCCTGAATGTTTTCACCCAGGGTGCAGAGGTTTAAAGATTTATTCTGATCTCAGCATGGCAGGTGATCTGTGTGTCCCAGTGATACCAGGCACGTTTCTCACAGTTTCCAAACCTCTTCTGGGAATTATCTGCCAGTGGTGCTTGTATTTCTGGTAATATACACTACTGATGCAGTCGTGTTTGAAGGCTGCTTACTGGTAGGAGCAGAAATGGAATTTGGCACATTTCAGGGCAGACAATTCCTTCTAGTGAAAGGTCAGGCCATGATGGGAAAAGGTGCAGCAGAAATTATGGGGATTTATTTCTGAGGGGTTGTCTTTTGGTGCTGATCTCAAAGCAGTGTTTTGGGCCGTACTGACAGAGCTTCTGTACATCTTTTATTTGGATATTAATAACTAACAAGGTTCTCACTTGTGTTTTTCTTTCCTTCCTGTATTCTTACAGTCTTGAACAAAGTGATTCAAGTTCAAGTAATTTACGTCTTTTTTTAGGAGGAATTGTTGTACTGCAGAATAGAAATATATTCTACAGACTGTTTGCCCTGGTTTCCATGTCCTTAGTGACACTGGTTGCCTGCATTTTGGAGTGAGGCCATAAATAGATACAATCATTGACTCTTCCCAGTGTTTGCCAGATTACCTAAACAAATGAGGCTTCTGCAGTGTGTAGCCCCCTGGTTTTTTCTGTTTCCCTTAAATCCATTCAATCTGTTGGTGAATTTTAATCAAATGTACCTAAGGGAAATGGGATAAAAGCATCAAACACATTGTGTTTCTATAAGTGTCATAAAAATGGGGTATAAGCAAAGAAGAGAGCTTTTCTTAGTGACCCATATCTGGGAAGAGTGCAGCATGACCTTTCTGCTTAGCACCAAATTCCTTGTGGGATGCAGTTTTTGGGAACAGATCTGCAGAGAGTGAGACTTGATCTCTGTTCAAGGAGCCTCTTTCACACATTTTGGTAAAGCCAACTAATGTTTTGCCAAATGTTGATAAAATTCTCCCTTTTCCACTGCTGACCTCCAGGCTCTGGGCTGCTTTTCTTAGGCCTGGACAGCTTAGTAGATATCCCCTGGTGTGTGAGCTTCAGAATCTTGTGCTTGAAAAACACCTGTAGAGCCCTGGTGGCCCCAAGATGTTCTCTGTCATCTCAGGTGACCACCTGGGCTTCCTCTCCTTTGACCCACATTTTTTCCTGATGTAGGTTGCAAAGGCTTAGGATGTTTTAGTTTTGCAAAGTTCTACGCACATATATTTTGCTTTTTAAGATGTGAATATTGCCTCTTCCATTCAACTTTGTCCCCCTGGCCACTTAAGGACTTCAGGGTGAAATTTGGTATAGTAAAACGTGGTACAGGACCCTTCAGAAAATCCCTTTGGTCCCTTCAGGACAAAGTATCAGGACAGTTTGTAACTGGAGTCTTGCTGTGCAGACTTGCTTAAGATAAACACTGAAGAACAAACTAGTGTTGGATCAAAAGTTACTTATGAAATGAATATGGATGTATGAATCAAAAATAATTTATGAAATTACAATGCTTCCTTCTTTAGAAGCTATTTAAGATGAACAGACACCAGACCTGCAGAGAAAATGATGGAAACACATTGGCATATGAGTCAAATGTCAACTGATCATAAACTGCAATTTGCTTAGATTTATTGCAGGAGTCAAATATGGGAAAAATAAGATCTACAAGGAGTGGGATTGTGTGTAACATTTGGTCAAATTTTACTTTAGTATCAGACATAATTAGCTCATCTCTCCTGTTACCTGCTGGTTAATCCGGGGATGTTTTGTTGTGTCACTAGGAAAGTGGAAAAGACATATTGCAGTGATTAAAAAGAGGTACATATTCTTTCTTCCTATTGAGGGCTTGTGGTTGCATATTCATTGAAATATGCAAAATGCTCTCAGATCTCTGCCAAATCCAGATCCCTGCTGTGCCCCACAGTGGGCTCCTATGTAATGTTGGGAACTGCAGTGTGTACAGTATATTTTGTCTCTTCTTTTGAGGTAACATGGGGTTGTGTGCGGAAACACACATCACTTCCAATTTCCAAGTGCAGGGTTGAATGGAATCAGAGGGCTGAATTGAGTCAGCTTTTCTCCAAAAAACATCTCTCCACCAAACATCTCTCTTGAAATAGGTGGGACAACTTGATGGTGTGGGGCTCCCCGCAGTTCCACTGGGAAAAGGGCAGGTTGCTCCAAACTGCTGATGGCTGAAAGGGAAATAGACTGAGCCAAATCCCCAGACAAATGCATTAAACTGGATGTTAAGGTACTGGGGTGATTAAGGATTTAGTTATGCTGGAACATCATTTGTTAAAACGTTTTTTGCATGTATTTGAAAGCTGCTTATGAGAAGGTTGATTAAAAGCTTGGTTGAGCAAAATGGGGCAGAGGTTGTGATTGGTAATCCATATTTGTTGTGCTGGATTTTTATATTAGGTATAAATATTTTCTAAATATTTCATCCTTGTCCCGAAAGCTTTTTACGGTATGCAAAGAAAGTCGTGTGGCAAAGAGACATGGGATTCAAACAAAAGATATATTGTGTGAGAAGGACTAAGGTAGCAAAGACTGTGGCTGCAGTACATGCAAACACATGTGCAAATACCACTAGAATTACTCATAAAAGTGAGTTTACTTTTCTGCAGGGAGGAGAGATGCTCTGGGCAAAGTCGCCTTCCGGATCATTTCAGTTCATAAATTCAGGACCTGGGACAATTCCCCAAAGATTTAGAGGCGTGGGATTTTGTGTCCTGGTGGATCTCACTGATATTTGTGGATACAAACTTAAAAAAAGAGTATCCGATTGTGTATTGAAGAAAAAAAAAAAGGAAATGCCTTTAAGTAGCTGACTAATGGAAAGAAGATCCAGAAATTCTTGTGCAAACAGATCTAAAAGCACTTTGCCTAGAATTTCCATTCGTGAAAAAGGATCCCAAGGACTAGGAGAGTCTTTGGAGAAGAACCACAAATGATAGGGGATGACCAGGCAGACCTAGAGAGAACTGGACTTTTCAGTGAATGTAGCAAAAAAAGTCACAGGATATGTGTGGAAGATAAACTTTAGAAGGGTACAAAGAGCTGGGAGTACATTCCCACATGGTTATCTTCGGTCACGTGTTCTGTTACATGTAGGCAGCAAAGGACTTGCTGCTGTATATTGTCTTTATTATCAACTTTATGGAATGGCAGGATCCCTCAGAATCACTGGGTTATTGTTTTAACTTGTTATTTATTGCAATGCAGGGTTTCAGAACCCAGATGAACAGGAAAAATATCTTACACTGTAATTCACTACAGTATTTCTTGGTAGTTGACTATAATGCTAGCTACACAGAAAGAGTAAAACCAGGTGCAAATGGAAATGTTTTGGAAATCTTTCAAAAAATAAACAAAAGGGTTGGATCGCTAAAAGTGAAATCTCAGTGACTTCCTTCTGTTCCCAAAGAAAAAGTTGAAATGTCAAGGCTGTTCTATGGAAGTACATTGTATGTGTTTGGCCTAGCACTACATCCCAAGGTCTCTTTGAATGCCTGGGAATGCTCACTCAACCTTGGATTACTTTGTACAGTAGAGATATCACAAAAGGGACTGACATAGCAGTAGAGAGAGGCTGGTCCCTCCCTACTCTAAACCTTCATTTCAGGAACAGGATGATATCCTACACCCAAAACCACTGTAATTCATCTTGAAAGTTGCTGGGTGTCACTTCCCATCTATTTAAATTCAAAGACTGCTCATCTCCTGATAGTGCCTCTTGAATCAGTCTTGAATCAACAAACAATTGATGACGTGAATACCAGAAATTGTCCTTTTACCTTCATCATGTTGGCTGCAAACCTCACTGCTCAGAGGCTGCTGAGAGAGCTCAGGGCAGTCTTGGTAGCTCATCCCCCCCAGCAGAGATTACTTTCTCAGCCAGGAATCTGAATCACAGCAGCACAGCCATTGCCTCTGTGTCCTGCTTGGCATCTTTTCTTGATGAAGGGTGGAAGATCCACTCAAAGTGTTGAATTTGAATGGCATGGCAAAGATTCATGCTGGGTCTAAGTTGTAGTTGTCATCTAGAGGTTCTCCCAGATGTGACTATATAATAAGTAATGGCATTCAGTGAATAAATCTGATGTGTTTGAGGTTTGTAACTCCTCTTAAGTTGCTCATTACACTTGAGTCTTGCAAAGAAATCAATAGAGTTTACAATATCTCCAAGTGGAACTTGCTGTTTTGGCACGAGGTCTGCTAGGCACTTACGTAGGCACAGAGGAAACCAGCTCTGCTGTGAACCTCTGCAGTGTAAGCAGGTGCCAGCACAGGAATGGGGACAAAACCTGCGTGGGCAGAAGGTGGGACACAGGCATTGCTACATAAGGAGCCACTGTGTCTGCTCTCAGTCTTCTAATGGACACCGTTGATATATCAAAGAATTGTCACATTCCCTTTGTTTTCCATCATTATACTGTCTGTCCCAATTATTCTGTGCTCTTTCCTGATTTTTACTGTTACAATACTTGTGCCCTGCTTTTATCTTTATTTTTCTGCTTGTATCTTGCTCAACAGTGTGAAAAAATCCTTACTCAGTGTGCTTATTCTGTTGGATATCATTGCCCATGTCCTTCAGTCTGCAATCAAATGTTTTATCTTGTACATGCTGTGTGAATTCTGTCCTGAGTATTTAGTGTTTTTCCCTCAGGAGAATTCCTTCCTTGTCTAAGTATCCAAGTTAATTGTGTAGTAGTAGCACTTGCACAGAAGAGCCCTTTCATTCTTCTCCAGAGTTATTGCATCAGGTTTTAAGGTTGTTTTCAGGTCAGGTGTAGGTAGTAGGTGCCTTCGAGGTGGCAGCATCTTCTGTCACAAGGTGATGAAGAGCTGATGTGGGTTTGCTCAGGACAGGAAGCTCGTTACGTTACTCTGCCTCAGTGATGTGACTCTAGAGACCTGAGTGTGCCAGCATGGTTGTCTCCAGTTCATGGGAGTTTGGAAGCTGGGGGAACACCACCAGCACAGAGATCTACCCTGTGTTCCCACAGGAGGATTGACCTTCCTGCTCTCCTGAGAGCCTGAGACTGCCCCATGCTGACCAAAAGCCATCTCTGAGCATCCCCTTCAGATGTGGGGGGTCACCTTTCCTGCAGAGGCTTGTGCTGGTTTGTGTGTAAAAGTCAGGGCTCTGGAATGCACAGCGCATGAAGTGCCACCTTGTGAAGGTGTCCAGGCTTTGTTTTGAGGTATAAAAGGTGGCTTTTAAATTCTCTTAAGTGGTTTTAGGACACTGCTGAATTTATTAGCTGCTGTAGACAAAAATTTTATGGAATTCACATGAAAAGCCTGATTCCAGAATTTAATTTAATAATAGATACAGTCTCCTCATAATTCTGAAACTATTGTTGTAATTGCTGATGACTCATGGAAAACTCTAGAAAATATTTCTGCTTTTCATCTTCACTTGTCCTTTGCTGCACTTAATGAACAGATGAGTTTTCTTTTGGACCTCACCTAGAGCCAGTCCTAAATTGGTTTGTAAAATTATAGTTGTCTCTGTAATGTTCAATTGATCAAGAGATAAAATGGCCAAAGGTCAGGGTTACCTGACCAGAGTAAAACAGTACTTTAAGAATCATGGTATTCTGGATTTTAGACTCACTGATGTCCAACATTGACTTTTGAACTTAAAGAAGAAAAGAATAAAAGTAACAAAACCCATGTTTACTTTATTTGTGTGAAAAACTGAGTATTTTTTGATTCTCTTATAACTTCTGAAAGCATCTCTTTGCAATGTCACCGTTTCTGTCAGTGGTTTCTCAGATACTTCTGGAAGTTGAGGAAGTGCCTAGACTTCTAGTATGGGGAGAATTAACATTTAAATATGTTTTTGGTTTTATTTTTCTGCCTTCTTTTGTGATCTCATGCTGTTTCCCAATTAGGAGTAGCTGGGGCCAGTCTCAGTTCTGCTCATGTTGGGGATTTGGTCCATCTCCCAGCTCCTGAGTTTGAGCAGTTAAATGAGAAAAGTCACAGCTTTTATTATCTTTACATCAGACTGACTCCTCAAGGAAAGGATGAAGATTGAAGGTTTTAATTGTGATTTAAGAAGCAAAGCAAAAGCCCAGATCCAGCCAGCACTTTTGCAGTCTGATGCTGACACACAGTGCATGTGCCATCTCCCTCTTTGCCATGTGAATGTTAAGGGCCTGACCTTGGCCACCTCTCCAGGTGCTACAGATCCCCAAAAAGGTGACCAAGTGTAGTTCAAAAAAGAATTGAAATTCCTTGAAACCTTGGCCAGGCTGTTCCCAATGGTCACAAAGTCTCTCTGTTACTGGTGGGTGAAGTGGGTTGTTTGTGTGGGACATTTTTCGTGCAAACTAGTGGCAGAGGATTTTGGAGCATTTTTTGGATTGTTACCCTTTAGAGGTGCTTGTTATTTGTTTGGTCAGACAGTTTTTCCCTTTTGAAGCTGTTGCAACATTTACTAAATGGATGGAGATGTTCGGATGGAAAAGTTTTTGCTCTGTGCCCTGGGGATTTGTCCTGCTCTTGAGATACAGGATCTGATCCTTTTGCCAGGGTCTTCTTGTGAAGTTATGTCAAGGAAGAGACCTTTAGAGAAGGAAAAAGCTATTACTTGCTCAAAAAAAAGGGTGCAATTAGTTGCATTTCAGTTGGCTAAAGGGCCATCATGTGATAATTTTAAAATTTGGGTTTCTTGGTAAACAAGTTAATGGATTTATGCTCAGTTGCACTGCATCTTCAAAAAGCAAAATGGCCCTAGGGCACACAAGTAAAAATTAAGCACTTTCCTTGTTATTTTAACATAAGTAAAACACACTGTCTGATTTTTTGATCAACAGCTTGGCTTCTTTTGGTGGAAAAGTAACCTCAGCTGAGAATTAAAGCCACCCACCTTTGTCTTCAGACTCCAGAGCAGACAAATAACTTGCTCTTTCCATCGTCCCACTTCTATTTTTTATTAAACTCTTCTCCGCTACTTCTCCAGCTTGCGCTTTCTTTGCTTTCCCACTTGCTCTTTTTTCCTAATCAGTCATTCTCTTTTCTGTCTTCTCTTCTCTCTCTGTCCCAAGGTGGTCACTTCTATTACCCTTGAGCTGTAGATGTTCATACACATGCCAAAGAGAGGCAGAAATACTTGGGTCATGTCGTTCATTTAAAGCCGTGTGTTAAAGGCCTGTGATGAGCCCTGCCTGATTCCAGCAGCTTCCCCAAGTCTTGGTGCCAATTTCTGCTTCAGTGCAACTTACACTGGGTTTATGTCCACCCCTTTATGGTCTGCAGCCCCTCTGGCTGTCCCATATGTTACTGGGACCCTCTGTGGCAGACACTGTCCTACCCCTTGATGAAGACACCTCATCTTCTGTAGCACTGCCAATAGCAACAAAACTGGCATGTAGGTTAAAGGCCTAATTTCTCTGTCTTTATGCAAGTTTCTCATACTTTTGTAAGGTGCTAAATATTGCTTAGCAGATAGAGCAACAGCATGATGTCCCCAGGGCTGTGGAATGAGAAAGAGCTGTAATTATTTCCTGCAAGAGTTTGGTCTAACCAGGGAGGGGCTTGGGACTGCCTTGAAGTGCTGGCAGCAGGTGGGTAGTTGTCTGTTTTCTGGATAGAGCAACCACTTTGCAATTTGCTTTGAACTCTTCTGTATCTCACTGAAGGGTGAAGACAGTGTGGGAAATAGAGGTTAATACAAAAACCCTGGTATTTGATTTTAAGTTGACTTAACACATTTGTTCATATTTGACTTCCTTCCTGAGAATGGTGATGCTTGAAGGTGAGATGGAAATAAATGTGTGTCTGCATGGTAGAGAAACACTTTCTGATGTTTTATCCTTGAAGAGCTGCATTTTTAAGTTATATGGCACTAAAATTCACAAATGCTAGGGTATGAGGTGAAATTGCATAGTCTCTGGATATGTGCTATGACTGAGTAAGGTAGCTGAAGACAGAGAAGAGGGATTTGCTTCCAGTGTGTTCCCTCACATACTGCTCAAATGCATTCAACTCTGCTGTGTGATTCCAGGGGGAAAAGCTTGATGTGACCTGCTGGGTTCTTATGAAGTATTTACAGGCTGAAAATGCTTTTTCCTTCTCTTCCAGCTCCTTCTTACTAGTCCCTTTTTGTTTATAATTTTTTCAATAAAGAAGAAAAGAAGTTCTCTGAACTGTTTTGTCATAGCGAATGAGATCATCAGCAAAAAAAGATTAAAAAAAAAAAAGGAACACAGCTTGTTCTTTGTTCTTCTGCAAGGTGCCACTGCTCTCCTTTGATTTTGGCATCATACTGACGCACAGGAGATTTTGGGGTGGGTTCAAACAAGCCAGATCCTCAGCTCAAAGAGCTGAACCTTCTCTGAAACACCTGCATGCCCATTGTGCTGGGGGAGACCTGCCTTTCATGGCCCTGTCCCTTGGTGAGCTCCAGGAGGGGATCCAGGCTTCCAGAAAGCTGGTGAGATACAGGTCCATTCTGCTCTGCTATTCTCTCAGCCACACAATGATAAATAAAAGGGAAATTGTCCTCTCTGCATGTGGCATCACAACTGTGTTGTTTGCAGTCAGATGACAACAAATCCTGTCCCGCTGGCAGAGAGCACCAGCCCAGGGGGCGCTTGGGTGGCTGAGTGCCCAGCCCTTTCCCTTTCTCCTTGCAGACCTCGGGAGAGCTCCTCATTGCAAAGGGCCTCTTTACTGGGTTTTGCAATGCTGTGGTGGCATTCCAGACAATACTCCTGTCTCCCATCCATCTCTGCCACCACATCTCTGTAGTTGCAGAGAGGAGCTAATAGGGTTCAGCTGGTTAATAAAACACGCCTTGCTCGATTCTAAACTGCATTCCCTTTTGCTAAACATCTCCCAAGAGCAGCTTTGCAGCACTAGAGTTTGAATGGCATGACAGTTTTGTACCCACTTTCAGATGAAATTATTTTTAAATGAAAGAGTCCCAGAGATCCTGAGTGAAAGAAGCTGTCCAAGTGCCTTCAGCATTTTTCATTGCAGTAGATGCTCCCTGCAGCTCTTGCTTTAATAGCAGCATATGAAGTGTCTGGCTTAATCTCCTGTACATTTTTATGTAAATTCCTTTTTAAAAACCCCAACCTTAAACTGGTAGTGTATACCTAGCTTAAGGGGTTGTTGTGCAGCTGCAGCTTTAAGTTCCCAGTAAGAGAATTTGGGATGTAGTTTGTAAAAGTACTTGTTTCTCTAAGAAATTTAGGATATAAAAAGTCTGTCACAATGGAGAGCTACATGGCGAGGTTTGAAGTGCCTGTCTTTGCTGGAAAAGTAGATTTTTTCATCAAAATGGAGGTCAGGTAGAGCATGTGTAGTAGCCTATGGTGTGTGGTCCATGTGGTGTCCACCCTTTACCCCTTCCCTCTGATGTCTTTGACAAGACTTTTTTACTCCATGACTGCTGGTTGTATTCTCATTTCCTTTCAGGCCACTTTTTCTCTTTTTTCTTTTCCTTGGGAAATAACATGAGACTTACAATGTGAAATGTTCCTTTTGTGACTTTGTCATAAAAATTAATGAGACTAGAAAAACAGTTTGTGGACCTGGAACAGAATTCTAGTGAATAGTATTTCTCTATCCATAGCACTCTTTCACTTTAATTAGCAAATAAACCAGGAGAGAGCAGCAGGCAGGTATTTCTGTGCAGGCTTAGGCTGGTATTTTGTCTAGCATATTCGAAAGCAATGATTTGAGATAAATCACATTGGTTGATCACTGTGCTGTATCTTCAAATTCTCTTGGTCTGAATATTTTGGGGGTGAGGAAGATAGGGTGATTCATACATGAGCAAGACAAACCCAAGAGCTGCCAGTTTGCATTATGTCAATGTATGTAAGAAAATATTTAGATAGAATTTCCATTAAAAGTTCAAAAGCAAGGGGCTCACGCTGACCCCAGCTTTTAGAAGCTCTGGTGGGAAACCTGAATGAAATTTAACTCTGCTCAGTGTGTTTTCGTTGGCTGACTCCGTGTTTTATTATCTCATGCAATGAGATCTTTCTTCGTTTGTCGATTTTCTATCAAGGACAAAAAGTTCATGTATGTAACAGTGCACATGTTGAATTAAAGTGCGATTAAAGGCATGATGTAATGACCCCCTCTCCTTTTCCTTTAGTCAATATTTGCCTGCAGGGTCAATACATTACAATATTGACTTCAAAGTATTCAATATTTTTTTACCTTCTGAGTGTGTTGGCTTCAAGTATGTGTAATATTAAACCTGTTGGTTGAACTGTTGGTCTAAGACTTACTGTCTAAGTAGTTTCAGGCTTGGATGCCTAATCCATGTAGAGCAGCTTTCAAGGCATGTGATAATATCACAACACAGCTGTAGGCAGCTTTCTGAGGTGAACCATTTAATCTGCAGTCTTTGCTCCCAGCTTCCTGACTAGTGGTGGAATTTGTCCCTTGATGTACGATGGGATTATTGCCCTCTGTCCCTGCTGCCATCATATTTGGTCTCTGCAGGCCTTTCCAGTGACTGGAGGTTGTGTGGGTACATCTAAACCCTGTCCCTCCTGCCTTCCGTGCGTGTTTCTGCCGCCTTTACATCTGTGCTCTGTCGAGTGCACAAAAGCTGCTCAAAAAGCAAGATTACACTTTACGTACTCACCAGGCTGTGCAAACATGGCTTAATGAAGTTAAATCGTTATGAAGTCAGGCAGCTCTGCAGGGTGGGCTGGTGCTCATTTCCCTGAGTTCCCAGCTGGGGCACAGTGGGCTGGGTGGCTCCCCCTAATAGGAGGCTGAACCTTCTCATGCTTCCTCTTCATCTGTTTCCATTCCTACTCCACTGAAATCCTGTGCTGGTATCCATCAGAAGGGTACAGAGGCACATGTACTGCTTAATGACAACAGCTACAAGCCATTTATCCTTCAAAAACGTGACACTCGAGAGAAGGGCTTTGATAATGTTCTTTGCAAGGTGTATAAATAAACAGGATTGTCACCAATGTGGGATCTTATTACTTTGTCTCTTTAAAAAAAGTAAGGAAAGAAAAAATATTTATAGATACCGAGAGGTTAGTGAATTCCTCTAAAGAACCAAGTGTTATAATTAGGAACCCGCTGCACTTAGAACTATTCTACAAATAAGCACCTCAAATCCAGCCTAGTCCTTCCAGAGAAAACAAAGGTCAATAGGCTGCTTTGAGGATTAGCAAACCAGAATTTCTTGGACCCAGGTACTAATTACTTCCAAAGCTGAGGATGATCACTACTTCCAAATCCGTATTACTGCCAAAACCTCATCATAAACCTCAGTTGTATTCCTCTCTAGCCTAACTTTTGACTTAAGATGCTTTTAAACTGGACTCCAATTAAGGGATAAAAAGCCAAATCTGAAGGAAAGGCAGGGTGATGGTGGAAATATTCTTCTAGTGGAAAGCTGCATTTCTACATAGCCTGATCTGAAGTCATTGAAGACTTCTTATGTTCCCAGCAGCAATTTGGGCTCAACCAGGTTGAAGTGGGAACAAATGCAGTTCTGAGAACCCAAAAGCATGTGTGACTGACTGTTCCACACCAGGGAGATGGGATCCTGCCCTGCCTGTGTGCTTGTGAGGTGGGGTTCCATCTTTCTTTCATGGGGTGAGGATTGGGCTCACTATTACATGCTCCTAATTGGAAAGACTTATCCACATGATTTTGAAGGGTTTTTCACATATCCACCACTGTACTGGAGGATTCACTTCTACGTATATTCACTTGTGTGTTGTAGCCACAGTGATGGGGAATTTGAGAGTGTCCTGGGAGACAACAGTTTTCATCCCAGGTGAAAGAAGTAGAAAGAAGTATCAGTTTTGTGAGATTCTGGCATAAAGCAAAAAGGGTCACGGTAGCACTGGGGGAGGGGGAGAGGAGTCAGAGTTAAATATTTCAGCAGTTCATTTCTACTTGCAGCCCACTGACTTTCTTGTGCAATTCCAGGGAACTTGGAAGTGGGAGTCCACATTGCGGATGTGAGCTACTTCGTACTGGAAGAAACAGCACTGGATAAAGTAGCAAGCGAAAGGGCCACCAGTGTCTATCTGGTGCAGAAGGTAAGGACAGCTTTTCCTTTGTCTGTCTGATGATTGTGCCTTCCGTTTACCATAATTCATTTTCAAGGTTCGTTTTCAGGTGCTTGCCATCAAAATCTGACTATTATTGCAGGACACCTACAAAAATGCGTAAGTTGATGGAAACACAGAAACTGACATAGCTGCTCACTACCTTGGAGCTTACGGAGAGCACAGGGTGGAGCAGCAGCTGTGACCTCTGTCTGTGGTCAGGGAGTGCCCCACATGTGCCAGGACTCAACAGCTCAGTGCTGACCTGAACCAAGCCCAACACACCCAAGCTTGGCTCTTGGGGGCTTCAGATTGGCAGATGTGGAGGGTTTTGTCTTGCCTGTGGTGCAAGAGTCCAGCTGATCTTTCCCCTAAGTGTATTTGTGTCAGAGTAGGGTGTAAAACACCCTAACAAGCAAACATCTTGAGGTAAAACAAAAGGTTCACACTTTATCTTTATAATGGAGGAATGGAGTTCCTTCATCACACAATAAAAATACGCTTGAAATTATACAGATTTTAGCTTATCAGAATCAAATGTTAATCTCAAGTTTAAAGTTGACTTCTAAACTTTAAATATGAACAAGTTCAGGTTTAACATAGTTGGAAAGGAAACACATAGGTTTTGTCTGTGGCTGTCTCATTTTCAGTTGAATGTGCAGAAACGCTTTGTAGCCCATCGGATACCACTGGCACTGTGCATGTAGGGAAGATGGAAAACTTGGCTGTCAGTGTTCTGTGCAGGCTTGAGGCATCAGCTGCATGGAGAGGAGTGTTGAAGCAGTCTCAGGGAACAGATTAATCTGCCTCTCCCCACACTCCCATTCAGCCAGGCTGAAGTCCTTGTTGCCATGGCCCCTTCTGGAATGACAGGACATCTTTTCTATAATAAATAAATATATCCTACTTGCTACTTAGAATTAGGAGTGATTCTTCTCATCCCTTCCCTTCCTGGATGTTTTCAGGGTTGTTATCCTGGGAGGTTTTTGTAATGATGCTTGTTCCACTAGCGTCTTGTGCCCTCTCCACACTTTCTGGATGATAAAATGTTATATATGTTAACACTAGTGAAATCAAATTAATGGTTCAATATCAAGCTGTTAACCTTTAGTAGATGTTCCATAGCTTTCTTTGGGTAGAAGCAGCAAGACACAGCTTTGTGGGTCTCCGGGAGTCTGGTGGGTTTCAGATCCCTGTGGAACTGCCATGACAGCAATGCTGAAGTGTCCCCACTGGATCAGTGGTGGTGACACCAACAGCACACAGCTGCTGTGTGCTGGGAGACCCCAGTTCCCTGTGCCTGCTGTTCTCCAGGAGTGGGAGGCAATGTGTATCTCCTGGAAACAGCAGTTCTGGCACCACTCTTCCCAATCCTACAGTTTCTGCAGTGATAAGCTCTTGGCTTCTTCTTCCCCCTCTGATGGATGGCTCGATGATGGGAGATGTGGGCTGGCCTAGGGGGGATGTCACTGGGGGCAGCAAAGCTGGTTGTGGCAGTATTTCCAAGTCAAAGTACTGTGGTTTGAGGGCGTGTGATTCTTTTAGTCAAGGGAGAAGGAAGATTTTTATAAAGAAAGGAGACATTTTTCATGAAAATCTAGTTGAATGCAGAAGCTAATTGGATTTTCTTTTGGAGCACCTTTTTCCCCCAGCACTGCCAGTCCTGTGCAAGGCTAACATAAGTTACCTGCTGCCCCTAATCATCAATTCTTCAACTACTATGGCCCAGCAGTCAGGATTAGTGTTTTACCCACATTTCTGCCCTGCAGAAAATATATTTTAAAACAACACACTAGGTCAGATGATGAAATTTTCAATATTTTAATTGCAAGAGATGAAAAGGAGTGAGGGGATGGGCAAAAGAACACAGCCAGGCTGTCTGAAACAAGATGGTAGCATGACTCTTGTACAAAATATGCTTTCCTTTGATGAAACTGTTTCCTAAGACAGCTGTGATTCTGTGAGAGGTTAGCACCATGCTAATCCTCCCAAAGAAGTTAAATAAAGCCACATATTTAATTTTCCTGAACCAGAAGGGGAGTTATTGTGTAATTGCTAGTGGTCTATTTAATACAAGTCAAAAGTTTTTGAAATAAGAATGTATCAGGTTTTAAGAAGCAAGAAAACCTAAACAGTTTCCTCTTTTTTGGCACATCTTACAGTGTTATTTTAGGTGTGAAGCAGCTCGAGTGAGAGTTCAGCCATAAATCCCTATAATATTTTACTGGTCCTATTTTACACTGGAGATCAAAGATCGGAACTGTAAGCCTGTCTTCATGTTGAGTCCAAGGACTTCAAGACATTCACTTTTGACACCAGCAGGTTGTCAGGGTGTTGATATTTTGATAATCTCAGGCTGAGTAACAAAATTGCTCGAAATACGAATTCAGGGAAGTGTTGATACAACTCCTGAGCAGAAATCTTGGCTCATAAACAAATTGCTTATTTCCTTTGAGTGTCTTTTAGTGTACAAGCAAGAGATTTGCTGAGCCCACTCCATTGTGGGACTTCAGCATCCTCCTACCAGCTCTAGTGAGACTCTTGATACAATCCCTCCCCACTGGATTGATTGTGGGAGAAGGATCACCTTGGGAGGCAGTGGTGGTCATAACCAACCTGAACCAAGAATTAAAGGGCAACCAAAGCAGGATGCCAGCAGAATGAAGTTGATTGAAGAGAGCAAAACTTTTCATGTTACTTTGTGAAGATAAGGGATTATGCTTGACCAGGATTTGTTCCTTTTTCCCTTTGGTTGGCTGACCAGTTTTCCCCTTCTGTTCCTTGAGAAGCTGCTACAGCAAGTCCATTGATGAGAGCTGCTCTGGGCTAACCCGCTCTGAATCTGGCCAGGGAGTTAGTCCTTGCTACAGCACATTTCTGATTTTATAGGGAACAAGAACTTTTATCATCCCAGCATGCATGTGCTCCCTCCCACTGCCCAACTCCCTAGGAATGAGTCCAAGACTGGAAACTCACATTAGGTTTCTGGAACCACTTTATTAGTTGAAGAGGCAAAACAAAACAAGCCCCAGGGCTCTCACAAGCAGGGATTTAGATCTTCCCATGCAGAGGAACCAGCTGCTGAGCAGTGTGACCAGCTGTGGTCACAGGTCCATTTGTTTTATGATGCCAGCATGATAGTGTGTAGGACCCCCCACTCCCAGCAGTGCCCTCTCACTTTAGTTTTTCAGTGGTGCCATTGCTTTGGCTTTCTGGGATGTGTGGCTGCCTGCAGGAAGAACCAGTAGCATGGAGCAGGCTGTTGGGCAGTGCTGGACAACTAAATCTCAAGGGCAGTGCTGAAGGTTTTGCATTTAGGACTTGGAAACTGGGAGAGAGAAATCCTCTGTCTGTGGTTTGATCTGAAATGCATATCTGCAGCTGCCAGCATTGTGGATATCAGCCTTTCGCTCAAAGTGCCCTTTCCAGTATCTCTTGGGCACTGCTAGGCTTGTGAGGAGAGATGATGTCTTTTATTAGCCTGACTGATAGAGGGGGTTTAAAACCAGACAAATTCTCACCACCCAAGCCCTGGTTTCTATGACACATTCATTAGAAAGGATTTCCTAGGGGGTGTAGCTCCTTTTTTACATCGTAAAATATTTTTGCCCAGCCCTGCTGGGCCTCTCCAACTGCATTTCTAGATTCAGCTACATTTATAAACCCCTTATTCCAGGTTTATGATCCCTGTATAAACCCAGGTGACTTGATTTCCATCTGCAGTAAAATCAAGCTGAGTGATGTGATCCCCACCATTGGCACATCCATAGCCATTTGCCAAGGAAACCACTTCCCAGTGGAGGTGCTATCCCTCGGCAGCGTTTCAGCTCGCTGGATTCCTGCGTGCCCTGGCACTCCACAGGACAGCTGGCAGACACTGCTGCCTCTTGGCAGACAGTCATAGCAAGGGCAAAACATTTAAAAGGTGCTGGGCAACCTCTTTCAATTCAAGGCAATTGTACACAGCTCTGATATTCTGCAAATCTGGACATTAAAGATGTGCTTAGGGAAATCTCCTCTCATCCCGTGTCTCTGTCAGAAAGAGATGGAGATAATCCTGTTGCCAGAGTTCCTCTGGGCAGCCCCTGGGATCACTCCTGGAACATCTCGCTCTCTGAGCGTGACACAATTCTGACATCTTTGTATGTTAAATGCTGGGCTTGCAATTCCTAGGAATCCTTTCAGGCTGCGACCGTATCATGTTAAGGAAAAAGGAAATGCGTATTTATAACTTCAACTCCTGTGCCTTGTGATAGTTGGTTTATTCTTCATGTAGAGGGTGAAGAGGAATCGTGATGTTAAAGCAGGAGGCAGTCAGCCAAGACTGTTGTGGTGTTGGAAACAGGTTTCTTTTAATTCAGTAAGGTAGAATCAATTGAAATACCTTCAGTGCAAGGTCACGTTATGTTATGTATGTGTTTGCTGAGCCCACGAAAAGGTTGATTGCATTCTTACACTCCCATGAGACTTCCTCCATGACTTAGGTTAAGTTACTTCGCCTAAAGTTTCTCTCCTGTAAAACAAAGGTAGCACAGGCTGATGCTTCCCTAATAGTAGATTTGTTACAGCTAATTGCTTGTTGAGTGTTTAGTGCTGTAATTATGATCTGAGTTAAAGCTTTGCTTGTGTTTCACATCATTGAAAGTCCTTCCATTGAATTACAGCCTCTTGAATAGGATATTAATCCTGCTCAAGTACACTTAAAACAAGCATGGGCTTTCATTTTCTATGTAGGCATTTTTCTAGCAAACTGGTATTGCTCCAGGAGTTGTGAAGGGAAAGAGGATGTGCAAAGGCACACAAATATTCAATAAGTACAGACCATTATCAGATGATCAATCAGAGTTGGGGAGAGAGAGAAAAGCAGCTCTTAATTCTGGTGGGAAAGGGCATGGGAGCTTTTATTAAATTGCCAGCACTTTGTTCACTGTGACCTGAACTTTGGGATCTTACAGTGGTCATTGGTGATCTTAGGCAGTCAGGGATTTCCGAGAGTCTATAAAGCTATTTTTTCTCCTTTCTGGTATATGTTGGCATCACTTACACTAAATTTATACCCTTGTGGTGTGGGTCCTTCCAGGCAGCATGGCCAAGCTCACGTACCGGGTCAGTGAGTTATGGATGTAGCAGTATTGTTAATGTTCTGTTTGCAACTGGAATAACAGAGCTGGCAGCCTTTGTGTTGCTGGAAACAGCTTATCATGAGCTGTGCCCCTGTGACCTTCCAGGCAAACCAGGGCTGCTGATTCATGGTGTGACTCCCTGACAGCCCCAGACCATACAGTTAACCTTTTGGCATCAGCGTGCACTGCAGTTAGAAGGGATTTACAGCCATTGTCTGGTGCCAAACCACAAATGTGATTAAATATTTTAAGAGTCTTTCCTTCAAAGCAAAAGGTATGTGTAAAGTGTGTGCACTTAAGGAGAAAATGGGCACCTGAGACTGTTTTTTCATACTGTTTTGATGAACAGTGGCTCCAGGTAGAAAAAGTTATCTCTGAAATCACTAAATAGGTGTCAGAGTTTGGAAGAGCTGGGATTTGTATGCCAGTCAGCTTCCTGCTGGTCCTATATTTACAGGCTGGCACACAGAGCAGTCAAAACGGAAACTAAATTAAATAGCTAAATTACTTTATGGCACACAAGTAAAACATTTCTCTCTGTTTTTCTGAAAAGCACCATCGCAGGTTGCCACTCAAAATAAACTAGAGGAATAACGTGGTGGTTCTTTGAGGGCAGTTATTGCTTCTTCACGAAGGTAAATAATGAGAAGGGAAGTCAGAAGTGAAACTCAAATAATGAGTTTTGCTTCATTAAGCAGCTGCTAAAGATTATCTTTACTGCAGGCTTCACTTAGGAAATAACTCAGGGATGGTGGAAACACTTGGAGCTACTCAGGTTTGCTCTAGCATGAATATGCTCAAAAGCTTTAGCTTTGTTAGTGTAGTCAGGTGAGTAATTTGTGATTAAGTAATTCAATGTTCTGCAGCAGAAATATTGATTAGTTGTAAGGAATTAGGACATGGGTTAAAAAATCCTGCCAGGAATTTATGTTTGCTGACATTTTGTTCAAATTTTGAGTATAATAAAGTAATAATTGTTCTCCATTTGCAAACAGCATGGTCAGTAGTCATAAAACAGGTACTTTTGTGTATCTCACCTGCATCTACACGTTCCTGTCTGTGCTATAAAGCATGGTTCAATCTTTATGGAAGCCAAGCATGGCTCCTGTGATGCATGGGAGAAGTTTCATTTATGCTTTGCAGGGAGCTGACTTGCATTTACTTCTTGGTTACATGGTATTCAGTGGGAAAGCAAGAAGCACAGTTCCCAAATCCAACCTCTTCAGCTCCTGACTGCCAGGACCATGTTTCCTCAACATTAAATTTCCTGATGTGCCCAGCCTTACTCATTCTTCCCAGTGCCAAAGCGGCAGTGGGAAAGAAGTGCAAAACAGAGCAAACTTTGTGACCTTAAAAGTTGCAGAGTAAGTGTTTGCATAACCAAGAATGCAGATTACTCCAGGATGCTTACTCCATTCTTTAGAGGGGAGCACTGGGAGTTATTCCCAGGCAGGAGACTGACAACTGCCTCTGGGCTCATTGAGGGATGGGGCTGATGTGGGTGTTGGTGGCCTTAGCCATGTCTGAAATCCTCTCATTTCAGAGGATTTTGTTTACTTCCTCATTCCATGCCAGCACACTGTCTGCCATGTGATACAGCTCTGGCATGGGTGATGCATCCCAGAGCTGTGACGTAGCCACTCCTGCCACAGAGAACGTGACTCTGACAGCTTAACACATTTTCTCTTTACCAGCTGGTCAGGGGAGCTTGTGCACACTAAAAGCTTGTGTCTCACCAAGGCTCTCTTCTCTTCCAGGTGATCCCAATGCTTCCCAGACTGCTCTGTGAGGAGCTCTGCAGTCTCAATCCCATGCGAGACAGACTGACATTCTCTGTGATCTGGAAGTTGACTCCAGAAGGCAAGGTACTACCTCAGGCAGCAGGCAGTCATCCTGCTAATCAGTCCTCCCTCGGTGACCAGCCCCTACTCTTGTAGTGGCAGAAATGCCATCCCTTAACACCCAGGTGGATAGCAAAGGTGAACAATACTGGAGGACTGGAATACTGGACTGTCCCTGTATCTTGCCTTGCTGATGATACACTGTGGAATTTTCAACTAAAACAATCTCTCAGCGTAGTTGGGAAAGGAGGAATATTTGTATGAATCTCAGGAATGGAGAATGTCCTGCTCCCTGCCAGGTCACCCAACCATTTAATGTCTTACCTCCAGCAGCAATTCAGAGCTAATGCTTCGGGTGGGACAAGATGTGCCCCCACTCCAGCCCTGCCTCGTGCTCCCAGGCAGTTGTGCAATGCGGCGGATGCGGCAGTGTCCCTCTGTGGCCTCTCTGGTAAACAGACTGTTTAATTCCTCTTCAGAGCTGCAAATTACATCAATACAAATAAAGCATCATAGCCCTTCAGCTAAGGCATGGCTCCATCCTCTGCATGTGTTATTTCCAGGGAGCAGTTGTGGAGGCTGTCTGTTGGTGCAGTGAGCTGCCTTCATCTGCCTGCCAGCATTCCCCAGGTCTTCATTTCTCTCCCTGTTCTTCTCCCACACTCTTTGGTACCCAAAATCTCCTCTTTGGTGATCACAGGGTCCCCTCACTAATCAAGGAGGGCTGAAGATTGGCAGTACCAGAACACTCTCTAGTCTATGCAAAATACACTGACTGTACTCAGATTTTTTTTAACCACTGTTGTGCTCATGTACAACTCTTTCTGTAGACAGTATTTCTTGTGCCAATTTGGTAATTTTTCACAAAGATTCACCTCCTTATTATTGTCCCAGCTGCTCTAAAGGATGCTGAATCTATCTTTGTGCTTTAGCAAAATAGAGTTGCAGTCCTGATTCTGTATTTCTGCTGTGAGTCCCTGCTCTGGCACTGAGGTGGGTTGTATTTGTCTGCTGCAAAAGGTGTTCCCCTTCCTATAGCAACAGCATGATTACTCATGAGGCCTTCTAGGAGTAGCTACTAGGTAGACCTTTTATTGAGTCTGATTTGTCTTTGAACAGCTAAAAGTCAAGTCTTAATTAAAATAAGCCTTTAATTGCATCTTGTCTTTTGTCCCATGCGATATATCCATTGTTTTTCAAACAGTGCCCAGTCCAATCCTGTCTGACCAGTGAGAAAATAGAGGAGCTGTAACATTCAGCTCAGGGAGCAGAACTCTGGAGTGGTGTGGGCCATGGCCATGCTGTCCCTGGGAGAGCAGACTGCCTGTGGCCATCTCAGCAAACTGGTTTCTCCTAGAAGGGCTTTCATGGTTGCAGTCTTACTCAAGGTCACTTTATGTGAATGTCAGGTGAAGGCTGGAGAAGAATTTACTCTTTCCAAGAGGAAAAGTGGTTGTAGGGCTTTTGACCACGAGGGCATTCTTCTAAAAGCTGGTATTTCTAGGGGTTACTATACCTGTGTCTCAATGCAAACAGGATCACATGCTTCCCCACGCTCTGCTGGGTGAAAGGGAGATGAGTAAAAGGCCCCAACACAGCCCTTGAACCTCAGCTGTTGGTGGAGAGTTGTGAGAACACTGACAGTGAGGACAGGATGTTGCTCAGGACTATGGGTTTTTCTCAAAAGCAGCCAGAGCTGGGGAAGCCTTATCATGACTTTAGAAATCCTTTTGATGCTGGTGCTCTGTGTGGACTCTGGGTGCACGAGGTTTGCAGGCTGATCTTGTGGGCTACTCATTGTAATCTCCAAGTCCCAGCTCACAACCCCCAAATGTTGCTGCTCCATGATGCCTTGCCCATCCCTCAACCATGGTACATGGGCCAGCCCATGGGAGCTTGCCCATTCCTCTGCTGGGGTAGCCAAAGGGGCTACTGACCTACCAGACATGCATCCCCCATCACCACAAGAAGCTGAACTGTGTTGAACAGATGCAGCAGAGCACAGAGCAGGTGCTGCCAGCACTGTTGCAGCTTTGTGGCTTTCTCTTCCTTTCTTTCTCCACAGCACAGAGGAAGAGATACAGAGAATAACCATGAGCTGCAACTCTGCTATTAAAACACTTTCCAATTAGAAATGAGCTTAAAAGCCCTGTGACTTTCAGAGCTCTGAGTTGCTGAGTTAAAAAGCATATATGTTCTGTGATGCATTGGAAAGGGAGGCAGCAAAGGTATTTTGGGAATCAGTCCCTTCCTATTAAGAAGAAGGTTTGTCTCTGAAGCAGTGTCCTTGATGAGGCTGTCATAGAGAGCTCGCTCTTCTCCCTGAACACTGTCACTTGCAGAATTGACCTTGTCCTGTTGGGCTGATGAAGGGGTAGGGTGGCACTTGTGACTAAGGCAGAATTACAATTCTCCAATCATTCTCTGAGCACTTGTGCTTTCAATGGTTTATCACAAACTGCATCTGTCTCCAGAGCCCTCATGCCAATGCTCTTGACTTTTGTGAAGAGCCTTCTGCCCATGTCCCTTGACACTTTGTCACTGGCTTGATGAGCTGTTGGATTATCTTATATATCTCAGCTGAAAATAGGTTTTCCTGTCTGCTTTAGGAAATAATTCTGAATTCTTTCTCTACCGGTATTCTGTTGGGGAGTTTGAAATGGGTCTGGCTCCTGGTTTAAAATAAAATAATTTTATAAGCAATTTACTGAATATTTTCCTCTCAATTCCAAAGTAGTTTGGAAGGCCAGAAAGGTTCCTGGCTTGAGTTTGGACCTAGAACCATAGACATGATCAGAGAAGCAAGGGGTCAGTGACTTTCCATCTCTCCTCCAGACCCACCAAATCCTACTCAGGCACTTTTTCAAGTGCTAGTCAGGTGCTGGGCTTCCTGCAGTACTTCTGAAAATACAGTATTTTAAGGCCAGCCCCTTGTGCCCTGGTGGCCACACTTTAAGTCATTCTGCTGTGTTTTAGGCAGGAGAACCTCTCTGGCATGTGTATGTCTGCCTGTTTTCACTCCTGCACCTGGTAACCTGTGAGTCAGCAGACATCAGCAGATGGTCTGATGTTCTTTGAGCTCTGTGAAGGAGGGAAGTCAGGTAGATCCAAGCAGTCCCCTATATGTACAAAATATTGTTACCTGTTATATGCATATGCACGTTACAGATGCTAGAGAATCTGCATGGGCAAAAGGCCTGAAGGTCTCAGTAGGACAAGATCTTACTCAAAGGTCACAGGTAGCAGGGAAGTCTGGTGTCATTCCTCCCTCATTGCACAGCTTTCCAAGCTTTTGTGCACTGGAAGAATGAGTCCTCAGATCTATTTACACTTTGCAATCTTGCAGATCCTTGATGAGTGGTTTGGGCGGACGGTCATCTGCTCCTGCGTGAAGCTCAGCTATGACCATGCACAGAGCATGATTGACAGCCCTGGGAAGGTGCTGTCACCTGAAGAGCTCCCCCCTGTGTCACCTGAGCACTCGATAGCCGAGATCCAGGCGGCTGTGCTGAATCTGCACCGAGTTGCGCAGCACCTGCGCAAGCAGCGCTTCACCGAGGGCGCCCTGCACTTAGACCAGGTGAGTAAGTCCAGCTCCTTCAGGCTTCACCAAAGCAATTTCACCTTGTACTCCCTAAGAATTTCCTGGCCAGTCTGAAAACTTGAAGGGTAAAATCAAGGCTAGAATAGAAAGGCAGGTTTGAGTGCCGATGTCTTCTTAAGAGCAGCATCAAATTATGTACCATAAGCACTAAGTAGGATGAAAAGAAAAAAATCCATGTTTTTTAAGGAGTGATCCATTTTCCAACATTTTTCAAAATCCTAAAACCCTCTTGGACTGGGTAAGTAATTCACAGAGTGAAACAAATCATGACAGTGTCATTCATTATCATACAGTTCAGATATTAGTACACATTTCACTGGGAAAGGCTCATCCTCCACATTTCTTTCTGTGCTTGCAATATTCTTGTTTTCCACAGCTTTCATAGCAGTTCTCTGTGCTGGGAAAATGGCTAAATGTTATCTAAGCTAATACTTGTAAGTGTTGGGTGTGTTTCAGAGGAAAAAATGCTTGAGGGGAGGTTTTCTGTCTGGGGTGATTTAAATAATCTTGTATCAGTAGTGGTATGTGTCATTTCTATTTTACAAGGAGATCCAGATATTTTAGGCTGTCACAGCAAAAAATACTTTTGCATGATGTTCAGCTGCTCTGAGGTAGCTTCTGATAGTTTTTGTGGATAGGAGGTTCCAGTAATTTGTAGAACTCAGTAGTCTTCCTGAGCAGGAGACAAAATAATCTCTTAATATAAGGAAACTCTATTGTTTCATTTTGCAAAATGAGTGTGAGTCAACATAAGGATATTGCTAAGAAGGTAGGAGTGGTGTAAACAGGGCTATTATATGTAAGACATATGTTGTAACCCTTCTATTTTACTCAGCATCATAGTGTTGTTTCCAGTTGCAGGAAAGTCTAATTTTAGAGAAATCATTGCAGAACAACAGGAGCAAGAAGTGTCTATAATCTGTGATCTTCCCCAGTAGAGCACGTGGCTTATTCTGGTGAAGCTGCTGTGAAGAGGAGGCAATGTGCTTTCCCCCATGTCTAAGATGGACAAAATGACAAATTTGTATCTTGAGTTTCAGCAGAGGAGTTTTTATTTTAGGATAAACCTTCTGCTGTAGGCAGTGTGGTGTCTGAAGCTATCTTGCCTACATCTGTTGTAGGTGGTCTTGGAGGACTGGTTCAACACACATAAGTGAGCCTGGAGCAAGGACATTTGGTTAAGGTCCCCCTAAAGTAATTGTAAAATAATTTTTGGAAATCAAACTTCCACTTTGAAGTTTTCTTAAACCTCTTCTGGAACAGACTTCCCTCTTTAAGGTTTAGCATACAATGGCTAATAAACAGGGCCTTTGTTCCCAAGCATACCCTGAGCACTAGAGAAATGTAAAAGTCCCAGTTTTTGCACGAGATCAGCTGCCTGGGAAGCCTTGGAGGTATCTGGGTTGGAAAAAGAGTCCATGGTGGCAGGGAGCTGTGGCCCAGAAAGGTCACCAGCTGCCTTCCACAAGTCACTGTTACAGTGCGGTGCTGTGTGTCCCTGAGTTGAGTTACCTGTTATCAAACTAACCTCCGGGGAAATATGTTTTAAACCAGCTGTGACATTTTCAATGGGAGGATTTGGCCAGGGAAGCATCCTGTTCCAGTGATAGCCCGTAAAAGATTAGCTGTGTTTTGTTTTGCTCTGTGCTCCTACAGAGGGGCCGTTAAAGAGAACATATTGGAGCATCATTTGTGAGATTGGGATTAAAAGCCACAGCTAAGGGCACCAGAGGTAACTGATTCCTACTCAGCCTAGTTCCCAACCATCATGATAAACTGAGTTATATCTCACAAGTGGCACTTTACACTGTGCAGAATCTCTCTCCTCTGGCAAGAATGTCAAAGTAGTGGTCTTTGAGGAGGAAGCGTATTTTAGATCAAGGGACACTTTCACCACACTTGTTCGAGTCAAGTACTGCCCTGATAGCTTTATTTTGTTAAACTACACCCTCCCCAGCACATGAAGAAAGTGATTGCTGCAAGGCCTGAGTATGAACAGTGTGTGAAGGGATTGGTTTATGGACATGGCCAGTGGCATATGACTGGACAAAGCAATCTGTGTCTTTTAATAGAAGGGGAACTTTATTCCCCAGTTCCCTAAGTTCCCATGGGCCCAGTTGTGTGCCGTGTCCCACTTCCAGCCCCAAGTGAACAAGCAAGGGTGGGTCCAAATGGGAAACACACCTTTCTAATCACTGGACCTCTCACTGATTTCCTGTTGAGTAATGTAAATCCTGAACAATGGAAGACAAACTCCAGCAGGAAGCTTGGGGCAATGAATTATCGGATTCCAAATAAATATGTGAGTGAAGGAAATGATCATCTCACGGTCTTAAGGGGGGGGGTAGCTGGGCATGGATGACTCCTGTGCTTTTTTTCCAAGGGATGTGAGCCCTCTTCCTATACATTGTGTTATGTTTGAGAATTCTACTATGGGGTAACTCCTGATTGAGCAGTGATGACTTTTTTTGCTTACTTCCACCCTGCCATTTTCTGGTGTTTCTTGTCGGTATTAAGAATATCCTGGGGGAAAGAATCTCCCATACTCCTTTGCCACTGGCTGTAGTGGCCTTGGGCTGGTGCTCTCCCTGTGTGCCTTGGAATGATACTGATCTGTCCCATAGTATCCATTTAGTTTAGGATTTATTCCCCAAAACTAGGAACATTTCTCAGATGAAGCCATTCATGGGCATATCTTTTTAACTGCAGAAATATTGGCTGGCCAGGGAGCTCCTTGGACCTGACACAGGATGGCTCCAGTGGGATGCAGCAGTGTCAAACTGGCCCTGCTGTGGTGAGGAGAATGTTTCCTCTTTAAATGTCACTGCTGAATTTTTATGAACTAATGTGAGAGCGGCGTCTGCTTGCCCATAGTTTTATCTTTTAGCAGTGGTTTTAGAAGCAGGAATCTCCATAGCTCAATGGATGAAGAATATAAATATATATATTTTAATAACTTAGGAATTGCATATCTGGGTCACACAGAAGACCTTGAAACATTACAGAGATAGTACACAGTCTGGAAAGCTTGGGATTTGTGGGTTCAGTGTCAGTATATGTGTGTTTCTTGGGGCTGTGTAATTTTGAATTCCTGCTTTAGTTTAATCCTGGCTGTGGCAACCTACATACCTGTGACCCACTCTTTCCCCCCCTACTCCCCAGTTCCTTTCATGCCTCTGCAGAGGTCTGGGAATCTTGCTGGGATTGCAGGGAATCCTGCTGCATTGGGCCTTGGGTCTGAGGACCTTGTTTGCAACCAGAGCCACACATCTGTCATTCTGTGGGGATCCAGCTGTCCCCAAGGCCCCTTCTGGGGCTTTTTCCCTAGAATATGGTTTCCTGTGCTGCCTGCCAGATTCCTAGTTCTAAAAAGCAGCTGAGCTGAGTTTTAAAGGTTTAAAGACTTTGCACCTTCAACAGCTAAGAAGCTTATGAAACTTCGTCCACACAGACAGAGATTAATGTATTTCTTTTCCTTCTCATTCAGAGCTGCAGCTTTTAGGTACAAAGGCAAGAAATCATGTATGTGACTAAGAAAAAATGTTCAGGTATTTACAATATTGTCTTCCCCCCCAGCACCTCTTTCCTGCACAGGACCATGAAATGCCACCCCTGTGCTGTCCTCTTACAGCTCCTGGTGTACCCAGTCTATAAAATGGAGCAGAGATCTGACCTGGTTTTAAAAGCAAAGTGAGCACAACCCACAGCTTTCCTTTTTTTTTCCTGGCCAGGTTACTTTGAAGCTGGATCACTTCCCCAGCCCACAGCTTTTAGAAACACTAGCCAGAGAATCAGATAGAAACTTTCTTTCAACAAAAACCACCAAGTTTGCAGAAAAGCTCCTTAGCTCCAGCCTGCCTAGAGGAGACGTGCTGATAAATGGTTCTCTTTTGGCCTCAGCAGTTTAGAAATGAATCACGAGGACAGATGCCTACGGGAAGACAGGTTAAAAAGGATTTCTGTGCCTATTTAAAATGAGAATACCCCGGGATGCTGATCTGTCTCTATGACAACTGTCTGTGAGCTGAGGTGATTCTACCTTTGCCAGCACACTTACACCTGGGTGCTTAAAACATCAGCATTGACCAAAGTTCCTTGTGAGAACAGCCCAAAGTGCATTTGCATTGTACCAGTTAATGGCGCTGAATTGTTTGCTAGAATAGCTTCTCTCCTTGTTTTCTGCAAAACAGACATTCAGCTTTGCAGATGTATGTGTGAAAAGGGAAGGAAAAAAAGGACAAAAATGAGAAGAATGTTGCACGAATTTAAGGGTTGAATTGGTAGTGAAATGGTCTCACTTCTGCTGCTCTCAGCCTGTGTATGATGCTACTGTCTTGTCATGTGAGCAAGAGTTGCTGTTCCCTGTGGGTCTGTATTGTTTTGAATAACTTAGAGGTAGTAAAAATGATATTGTTGTAGCTCTGTAGCACGCTGGAAACCTATGGTCTTGTCCCATGGCTGCTAGGGATAAGGAAATCAGTGATTTTTGAGAATCTTTGTTTATTTAAGACTGGTGATACTGCTAAAGTAAGAGAGCATTTAATAGAGCTTCAGAAAACATAGGGAAACAAGCACAAAGGTCCCAAACTCCAGGATGTGTGCAGAATGCCAGCTCCAAACCACCCAGGTATATAACATAAGCATTTAGTAACCAGCTCTGTATAGTTTTTGAAGCCCTCAGAACCAAGTCTGCCTACATGATGCAAACAGCTTTGAGAAGTTGCCTCAAGCCACTCACACATGGAAAGCGAGGAGGAGGAAGGGCACTACATGTGCATGTTGGGAAATTTCATATTTGGTTGTGGCTGATGGGATAGGACAGAAACATGTATTTTTAGACAGTTGTCCTTGCTAATGCTGTTTAATTGTAAGTCTCAATAACCACAAATTAATTACTCTTGTTATTAACATTTTCCAATATGAGCAACTGCTGGAAATAATTATGGAAAATTGTTTTGTCATATTTCCTGCCTCATATCTTTATAGTAAGAATTTAGGTCTTTTATTCTTGCTATGTGAAAATAAATATTTCTACCCTGGTTAAACAGTCATTGTGTGCAAAATACAGTTAATTAGTATACAAATGGAAGACTTAGGGTTGGAAGAAGTGTTTAGATGGGACCGAAAAGGGCTATAATGTTGCATAGACTTCAGTCCGAGGTGTTTCCTCTAATAGCATGGTCTGAATTTATGTCTTAAAATGGTGTTGGAGCAGAAAGGTTCATCCTTTCTATTCCCTGGAGTGATCCTTAGGTTTTCTGTCCAGGGCTGCTGTATGTGCTACCTCTGCACACTGAGTTCAAGGACTGTTCAAGGGAGGAGTAAATGGTTTTGCTCCAGCCCCTGATTGGAGCAGGGCTGCATCTCTTGGTCAGTTTCAAAAAGAAAGTTGTGGTGCTCAGTGCATGACCTGTGATGTTGGTATCAAATTCATCTCAGACTTGGTTCCATCAGGGTAGGTTGAGGTGCAGGTACCTGCCTGGGCACTTGGCTTTGGCGCAAGAGGAAATCCAAAAGGCCCATCTATAAAAGCCTGAAAACTGCTATGAAACCTCCCTAAAGAGGCTGTTACAGCAGCAGTGCATGAACATGACAGCAGAGGCAGGGTGGGCAGTATGTACGGGGCTGTGAGATAAATGGAAACTCAGACTGACAAGGAGCTTTCACTATTCACTTCCTATCACAATTCCACTATTGTCTGCTCCTTCTCTTTGATGTCTGGTTTAACAGACATCACTGAAACCCAGAATGGGGACAGCAGGTGCTATATGATCATTATGGACAGTTGCTTATACTGTGTGATACATAAGGCAGCTGGGAGAATTTTGGATGTACTTGGAGATTAATTTCCTTTGGGGGATTTTATGTCCTTTGCATAGTCCCAGTTAATACATCAAAACGAGCATCTGAGGCTGCAGCCTCCTCCTGGGGAGCGCTGCTCTTTCCTGCAGGAGTACCCAAAATGCCTGTGCAAAGGTGTGTCAGCAAAGTAGGGAGGATTTTCAGCATGTCCTCCCTGCAATACCACAGAGGAACATGGTGCTTGGCAGGAAAATATGAGATGTCACCACTGTGGTCAGGAACAGCTATGGTTCAGGTCAGGAGGTTTGCACACACACAGAAGATCCACATGGGATGGTGTTGTGGGATCATGTTATGGAGAGATGTGTGTTGGCTGAGCATCCCTCTGCTTGCATGGAGATGTCTGCATTGCCTGGAGGTTTTAAAATATTTTGACTAAATTAGGATTTTGAGTGGAAAGCTCTCTGAATCTAGTCTTTTGCCCCGGGATTTTAATGAAGTCTTCCCAGGGGTGTGAGTAGGATTGATGTCCTCGTGCATGTCCCGCGGTTCCCCGATCGTTCCTTTAGAGCCAAGCAGCTGTGTCCCAGCAGGAGCAGGTGGTGAAGTGGTCGAGCTGGCTCCGGCAGGAGGGGAGAGTTGGATGCTGGAGCACAGGGCTCGGCTGTGGAGCACTGTGCTGGGAGCCACTGCAGCCAGATGTCTGGGCAAACACAGCCAGGAAGGAGCTCCCCACACAGTGGTGCTCTGGCATTAATTTACCATCAGTAATGCAAGAGTGGGTTATGACTTTATTCTTCCTGGAGTAAGTATTTCAGCCAGTAGCTCACATATTCAAGTCCTCTGGTGATGTACGAGTGGTTTTCTTCTAAACAAATACAGCTTAACCCTTGAGTTTTATTAAATCTACCACATATATGCAAGCTGAGAAACTTCTCTGTAAAAACTGGTCTTTTGCTTTAATTTTGAGATGCTGCTTGACACAGCAGAAGCAGAAGTTAGTTGTTCTTTCACCTGCTAGCCTCAGAGCAAGTATCAGAGGGGAGGCTGGCCCCTTCCTTCCTGAGGATGGGAATGGTATGAAGAGGTGAAGCAGTTGCCTGAGCTCACATGGTGTGTTGGTGGCAGAGCTGGCAGGACTTTATCTGATTCCCCTGCCAAATCCAGTGTCTTGGGCCAATTCTGACCATTCTCTTCCTCTCATGTTTATTACTGACAGCTATTGAATAAGAACTAGTGCTTCTTTGTTTCTGCTGTGTACTGCTGGCACAGTTAAGGACAGAGTTTTTTATCCTGGTTCCCCAGCAGATAACATCTCACAATTCAGAGCAGAGAAACAAGGAGGGCTGAACTGTGCCCAGCACACCTCTGCAGTGCAGAAGCAATTGGTGTGTTTCACAAGTAGCCTCTCTCCCCATTCTTTTCAGGTCTTGGGCTTTGCCTGTGTGTGCCAGGACCGAGCCAGTGGGCTGCTGTCCCATGGAAGTCTCTCCTGCTTGCCTGGGACAGAGTTGCAGTGGGCAGTACATCATTAGACCTTCCAAATTGCTTGGCTTTTTCTGTTGGTTGAATCCAGGTGGTGATCAGCCATTGTAGAAGGGGGCGAGCTGGCAGTCATTGCATGCTGACCTGCAGGCAAGGTTGGAGGTGTTTGCAAGCACTCCAGATTCACACATGAAGTACACATCTCTTGGTTTCCTGGATTAACTGCTCACAGATGGGTCTTGCCCTTGCTTTGTGATAGACAGCCTGGTGTCATCTGCTCACAGAGACCTCAGACAGGGCCGAATAGCATGTCTAGGGGAAATAGAGGGCATCTGTGTTGGCTTAGTGTGGTGGAATGTGTCCCAAACGTGATGCTGATAGCTCAGGTGATGAGAGGATTCCGTGCTTGATCCAGCTGAGCAAGCTGCTCACTGGTATTTTTGAGGTTGGTAGGGAGAGTAGTGGCTTCTGCTGGCTATATTGAAAAAGGTTCAGGATGGAAAAACTGGTTCTTAATGAAGCAGAAACAAACTGGTTCTTCAGTGTCTCTGATAGCAAGACAAATAAAACTCAGGAAAACATATGTTTGTGTAGAGGTGCATGTGGGGTGAGTGCTGGGAGGAAATTCTTATTTTACATTTTCTGCTGAGGAAACAGTCCTTGCCCTGAGAGTCTTGCCCTCCACTTGATGGTGTTTTTCTTTTCTGGTGATGAACAGACGTCATCAGAAAGTCTCTTGTTGTTCCAGATTCTGTTTATCACGTATTTGAACAAAGACTTGACAAGGGTTTTTTTTTCAGGTATTAATTATAGTTGACTGCATGGCTAATCCATCATCCTCTTTAGATGGAGTCACTGGGTGTTGACTGATGTAACTGCAAGTGTGATCAATCTGCCATAGGTGAAGATGTAGCAGCTCTTTGTCAGAGCCATTTCAGTTTCACCCAACGGTACATGGAAGAAAGGCTAATTGTGTAATGACAAAAGACAACGTTTGGAAGGAGATGAAAGATTCTGACATCACAGTTCTGTGACTTCTCATTTCAATTCCAAAGTGAAAAGGGAAAAAATTCAGGGCCACAGCTCATTTTATCAGGTGTTTCTCGGCATGATCACTCCTTCTGAGTCCTGGGATATTTTATATTTTGTCATTCATAACATATGGATGCTGAAGTACAAAGAAGCTCAGAAAGCACCTGTGGTTTTCATAGCCCTCTGAAATGAGACTAAAGGAGCCTTAGCCAAGATCCCAGCAGCTGAGCTGAGGACAGAGCTGATCTTGCTTCATCTGAGGAAACCAGTGTCTGCTGAAGTCCACTTTTGGGTTTATCTTTAAACATTCCAACTCCAAGCTCACATCTTCTGAAATTATACGTCCTGTTAAAGTTTGCAGTGATTCATTTGGAGTACATTTTGTTGAGCAACATCTTGGGTTTGTTTTGAAAGCAAGTGGCTTTGAATCTGTCTTGAGTAGGCTGGATCATTTATCTTGCCCTTTTCTGCATCTTCATGTGGTAACAGGGAAGTTGTTTAAGCAAACAAACATAATTCAGAGTATGGATTTCCCCTGAATATGGAATTGTGTAAAATGGGAGCATGAAGCATGACATCTCAGATAAGGTTGTTGGTCCACGTTGCACTTGTTTCCTTAGTTGGGATTTGAGGAAGACCTCCCTGAGTGTGCTCCTTCTTTATGCAGCTCTACATTACCTTGTGGGAGACACATACCCTGTTATTTCCTGCTTCCATCTTGAGGCATGAACACCCATCTCTCCTCAAAGATGTGCATTCACAAGTTATTGCATTGTCAACACCTTAAACCTGCCAGCACTACTAAACTTTGCCCTCTGAAGGATGCGTATTTCTATTTCGGATGTCATCTGGTAGCTAATATCTTGCATTTGTGCTGATCAGTTACCAATCAAGCTGGCCACAGTCCATTGCCTATCTGTGATGGGCTGCCATTAAATTGTTGGTCACTTGCAAACCAAACAAGAGGCAGCAAGAAAGGAGCCTCAAGAGTTCTTTGGACTTGAGTGGCACGAAGGACTTGAGACATCTGGAAGAAACCAGCCATGCAAAATCACTGTGGAGGGGTTTTTGTGGGTAATTCCTTTGACTGGGCTTGAAAAACTTGTTTATGTCACAGAAATACAAACTAACCAAGCAGTCACTCTTGATTAGTTTTTTTTTGTAAAAAACCAGCCTAGCCTGAATACAACAAAATTTAATTTGTGCCGTCCTTGACAGTTGAAGGAAGCTTGCCCTGTCATGGGTTTGATCTGTCTGATCCTGGGGGGCTGCAGAGATGTTGTTTGTTGGGTATCTCATGGCGATGCTGAAAAATTCACAGTCCCATGAGTCAGCAGGAGGTTTTGCATTAACTTTAGGGTTGTAGTTTCACCTCAATTTCAAGGTCTCTGTTTTAATCTCAGGACTATTCTTGCTTTTCTGAGGAACAAACCCCTTGATCCACCTAGCACTTTATTTCTGATTAGCATGTTAGAGTAGAACCTGACCCACAATACTGGGAAATAAAATGCTTAAATAGCTAAAATGGGATTTGAAAAATTGTAGTTTATTAAATGATTTCTTGGTCATTGATGTATTTAGCAGGTATAGAAGACAAAATGAACTAAAACAGGCTTTAGCTTTTCAGAAAGTGAGTCATTTTTTCTGTTGCATCATGTATAAACTTTTCCCTTCTCGTGTATGTATGGTTGAAATTACTTTGAGGTTTTGAATTCTCACTTCAGCTCTCTGTTTTTTATTATTTTCAAACATTACTGAAAGTGAATGCTGTGCTCCCATTGCCTTGCTGTTTAGTTGTTGGGTTTTTTTAGTATAAGACAGTGGGCAACATATAGGTGGTTAAATGAGCTGGGGAGTTACTGGTTTCTCATGTTTAGGTAGGAGTAAAAGGTAGGTGTACTGATGGATCCATAGCATTGTTCCACGGGAAGCTGCTGTCAAATACCCTTTACCCAGGGGACCAGCCTTGAAATCCTTTTGCAGTGTGGTCATCTCTTTTCAGATTCTCAAGCATTTATAGAGGTGTCTTGAAATCAGTTTAAAGACCATGAACGTGGTGCTTTTGCAACCAGCTGAGATAGCAAACAGATTTGTCTTTCCTTAAAAGAGTGCAGGAGAGTACTCTGAGGTTCTCCATGCTAGAAGAATGCTATTGCTCAGAATCCCAAGAGTATTAAGATAAAGACTAGAGCAGACAATGAGCACTGGGAGGTGCAAGATTGAACCATGGTATCTGAATGGAGTTTCCACAGGCCAGGCCCAGCATAGAAGCCAGTTGGTCTCCACATGCCAGGACCAGCAAGATGTCGTACATTTTTCTTGGGATGAAGAAATCCAGCAGACAGAGGTGTGTTAAACCTTCCCTTGTGTGCCCACGTTTTAGGGAGAAATGGATACCTCTCAGGAGTGAACTGGATTACTTTCTTTCTTTAGAGTTCACAGCTGCTGCCTGCAGCTGAGCTCTGCAGGGGACAGAGGACTTGCCCCAACCCCAAGCAGCTGGACAAAGTAACATCACCTGGGCATCATCCCTTCAGGAAAATTCTCTGTGGCTTACTTCAGCAGTGAGGGTCAGTGGTTTTGTCACAAGGAGCCGTTGTCATAGTGGTAGCACAGCGATGGGTACAAAAGACAGTTCAGAGGAGGAAGATTTACTGAAAAGAGCTTGAATGGCCAAGAAATGGGTGCAACCGCAGGCTCTTCCCCAACCCTCATTAATTTTCATTGTGAAAGAGGGAAGGGTTTGGGGAAAGGTTTTGTTGTTTGAAATAAAAAAAAAAACAGACCTTCTTTCATGTATCTGTTGCCCCAAATGTTTTTACAACTAGCATGCAGCTGCATGGTCTGCCTTGTCTCATTATAAACTGGCTTGATCTTCAGTCTTTGCAGATTCCATGAGAGTCTAAGAGATCTATTAGAAGGATCCAAGGTGACTCCATGGTATGAGAGGGTAGAAATCTCCCAGCAATCTCTCCTTATTGAATGTCAGCTATGACAGTGCAGTGCCTGGTATGTGTTGTGTCAAGGCTCTGCAGTTATGACATGCTGGACATGTAAAACTGGACTGGGCTTTAGGAGATGATCCTTTCCTTTTCCTGGCAGTAGCAGGAGCTCAGCTGATAGCAGTCCTGTGCCCTGTTTGTTGCTGCTTTGTCAGTGAGCCTTTGTAGCTGCTGAGACCTGTGTAGTAAGAGCAAGTTCCTCCTGGGGTTGTCTGCATGACTTTCACCCTCCAGCCATGAAATACAAAGTGTGTGAAAGAAGTTGCTGTTGGACCTGTCCCTCACGTGTCCCCAGTTAGTCATTGCCTGGAATCTGAAATGCTAAAAACCTGCGGAAACCGTGCGGGGAACTCAGCTGAGTGTGCCAAGGTCCTCTGGGGTAGAGTTCAACAGTCTGAAGGGCTCACCTGATTACAGCAAGGTCGTCATGCAGAGTGACTCACACGAGATTATCTCTGATGTCATGGAGTGTTTCTTCCCGTTACAGTTGACAGGACAGTTGGTCAGAGCACAGTACTAATGTGGGTTCAATCCCCCTATGGGCCATTCTCTTCAGAGTTGGACTCGGTGATCATTGTGGGTCCCTTCCAACTCAGAATATTCTGTGATCCTGTGACAACCTGCTGGCTGCAGTTGTGATGGGGTTTTACTTGCTGGGGCTGCAGAGCAATGCCAGGGTGTGAGATGCCCTCTTGTGCAGTCTGGGCAGCACAGCTGGATGCTCCCATAGCTTGTGGCATCTCTGTGGGCGAGTTGCACAGCTGAGCCCACCAATGTGGGCAAAGCCTAGGAGGGACCTTTGCTCTTCAGTTTTAAGTGAGGATTTCAGCTTTAGGTTGGGTTTATGGAAAGCAGCGTGAGGTTTGGTTTACAGAAGAAAAAAAACATAGTCTTTTCAAAAAGCAATTTGTTTCTGCTTTCTGTGAGCAAGGCTTCCAAACGGACTCGGTCAGTTCTGCAGTACGATCAACAGGACTGGAAAAAAATACCAAGTGAAGTAACACAGTGGCTGTGGTAAACATGAACTGGGGCCTTGGAAGTAGCTAATGGCATACCACAAAAGAGTCTCCTTTCACCCACCACGGACGGTGCCAGCAGCAAGCACTGCCAGCACTGGCGTCTAGCAGAGGAAAGCATCATTTGGCTCCCTTTTGGATTTCATTACTCTTCCTGCACTCCCTCCTGCTCACAGCAAAAGCCTTTCCAGTTGTAAAGAAGTGAATTAACTGCCTTCGTGTCAGTGATGGATGAGGCGCTTTCTCCCCCTTCAAAGAGAGGAGCCGTGCCGGTGAATGCGGGACGGTGGAGTTGAAAAGTCCAAGCGGAACAGGAGAGCCCGTGTGGTGACCCAGCTGTCAGGCAGGACACCCTGGGGACAGCTCCCACCGCTGCCCTGGGAGTGGGGAACAAAAACCACTCTCGGTACGCTCGCCCGGCCTCAAGGCTCTTTTTTGTGTCTGTGTCCTGCTCTCAATGGACTTGGGCACATCCCTGAACACACAGCAGCCGTTTGTGCGGGTTCAGGGAGCCTCAAAGGCTTTCACAGGGAGCTCCTCCAGGCTGCACAAAGCAGGGTTACCACGCTGGTACTTGGGAGATCTCCTTTCAGGCGTCCATGGCTAATCATATTAAAGGTGACCTCGTGGGCAGCGCTCTCCATTGTTGCCATATGTTTTGTCCAGTGCTTGAGTGATGTTGTGCATTGGAATGTATTCATGCGTCGCCTAATTTAATCACCAGGCTTAATCCCCTCTCCTGTTCTACACCCTTAGAATTTACTGGCTCCTTCCTCGCCTCCCATGCATTGTCTGGGTCTCCTTCACAAGCTAAAACTGATGCCTGGAGATTTATTTATTTATTTATTTATTTACTTTCAGAAAGTATTTAAAAATACAATCTCAACCGTAAGCCAAACAACCTCTCCAAAGGAAGAGTGAGCACAGTGGATGCTATAGCAGGCTGATCCTTTTTCCCTGTGAACTTTTCCTCCCAGCTTTTCCATAGAAAAATTAGGAATGAGGCTCATGGGTTTAAAAAAAATACTACGAATGGAAAAATGACTGAGAAAGCTGTGTGTCTCCTTTTAATATTGTTGGAATAAATAACTGATTTTAAGAACTTGACTGTCTGTATAAAATATGGTGTTGGTTTCTGCCTGTAAAACTTAGTGCTTTGGTATGGACAGCTCTTTTTCCAGGGCTGACTGGACAAAATTAACCCAACAAAGACCCAAGTCCATCAAGCTGGGAAACTGGAAAGCTTGATTTATGCAAGACTACTGCAAAACCCAGAGAGCTTTGCAAGAGCTGCTGTGCTCCACAGCAGACAGGCATTTCTAGGGAGCAGGGCTTTGCAGTATAATTTAAGGATAGTTTCTTTTAAGGATAATTTCTAAAGATTTTGGTAAGATTTCCCTGCTCCAGCTGATGCTGCCTTGTGGAGGGGTATGTTAAAAATGGGAATTTGAGATTCAGTTTTGTTGTGACTTGCTTTAGGTGTGGATGGGAGCAGTCCTGGCAAGGGAAGGCTGTGATGAGATTTTAGGATGATACACGATCAGGTTGCTTGTATGCTGAACTCCCAGGGGCAGGAAACCTTACACTTGCTGAGGCAGATTGTTCAATAAACAACCTCATGCTTTGGTTCTTAGATTCTCCTGCTCCACATACAGTGTGCTCGTACCCACACCTCTAAACAGTGGAATAGATCCTGGATGTCTTTAAAACCTTAAACATAGATGGTACCTGAATTACAGCTTTGAGTTTCCCTCTGTGTGTGGGTGTGCACATGTACACATGAGATCCTTGCAGCCAAGTTCTCACACATGAGCTTGCTGATCTTCTCTGACTGTGTGCTGTGTTTTAGATTTGATGGGAAGAAGGAGGGATGACGTAAAAGACTGCAGATTTGTGGCTGGTTTTAAAAATAGTTTTAAAATATTATGTATCTTCATTTTAAAGAAATGCAGTACTGCTTGGAAACCACAGCTACTGAACATAAACCATGTCGAACCCCTTACATATGTTTAGTCACAGTGCAGAACAGAGGGTTGTAACAGCCTGCTGTGCATTAGCCCTGGAAGATTCCCTAATCCTATCCCCCACCTCCAACCCAGGGATCCACAGCAGCATCACAGGCTCCGACATCAATTTGGCCCTACAGAAATGCTATAGAATTCACACCTTTGCAGAGTGAACCTCACCAGAGCCCTTTCTGAAGTGTCTACATGCAGAAATTACTTCTCTGCTGAAGCACAGCCATGTTGGAGCCAGAGCGCAGCTGGCCATGAGTTAGCTGGAGGACAGGGTGCCTGTCATGCTGCCAGGGGGTCTGGGCTTGCTGGGACAAGTCTCCTGGCCATTGTCCACTCCTGCTTCCTTCTTTTCCTGTGACAGGAGTCTGGAGTGTCTAGGAAAATGTGGGCAGGAGCAGGTTGCTGCCAGAAGCATTCAGCCACACCACAACCAGTCTCTTCCCAGGGGAGCCCAGCAGTTGTGCCAGCAGCAGCTGCTCTTTCTGTCCATGGGAATGGAGAGGGATGTCTTTGGAAAGCTTGGGATCTCCTGCTCATGCACTGAGCAACTGTGCTTAGACATGCCACAGGCTTTTGGTGAAGTCAGGGAAAGTCAGGCACACAGCCAACCTGTGCTCAGGGAGGAGGGAGCCAGCACTGCCATGGTGGGATGTGGAATAGTGTTTTGTGGCATGCAGTCTTAAAGATGCTCTGCAGCTCTGAGTGTGTACAGCAGGAGATGTCTTCCCATTCCCATGCAGTAACAGTGTCAGGGGGAAAAGGTTTGGCCAAAGACACGGCACAGCTGCCTGCAGTCCTGGCAGGTTGTAACATACTGCAAGAAAGTCCAGGTTGTCCCCAGAGACTGAGCAAAGCTTGAGTCAGCAGCACAAGGTCTGGACTTCAGGACTGCCAGGTATTTTACAGCAGCACCCCAAGGGATGGGGAAGAATGGTGTATCTGTCAAACTGAGATCAACGTGGTGTAATCAGGGTATTCTGCTCTTCATAGTCCCAGTTTAATGCGTTGCAGATCTAACTAAACCTAGAAATACTGTTGTGATCTCTTGTTACCTGGCAGACCTCTTAGCATGTCAGCACAGGGGCTGTTCGTATTTTAATCGGTTTATCTCTTGTATAGTGGGTATTACAAGCTTTCATCTGTCTTCCAGTGAGACTCTATGGAAATCCCTCTAGGCATGAGGCAGTACCTGGGTGCTGAATTAATCTGTGCTCCTGGATTCTCACAGCTCCATTAGTGGCTTAGCAGGGGAAGCAGTTTGCATTAACAAACTTAAGAAAATAGGATTGGCTGTGTTTGATCTGCCCTCGGTTCCTGCCACATACCCAGGCACATCTGCACCCACAGCTCTTACCTTGCCTTTCCCTGGGACTTGAGCCATTTGGAGACAGCACCGTGTCACATCTTCCTGCAGGTAACCACTGCCATCTGCTCCATTGCTGGCGTGAGGCTGGGGCAGCTCTTAGAGACCGTGTGGTGCTTTGGGAAGGGCTGTTTTCCCCCCTCACTTTTCATCCAATGTTGCTGGTGGTTTTGATCTGTTTTCCATTAAAGAAACTGCCTGTGGGGCACCACCATGTTTCCCTTGTGGTGCTGAGTGCCTTAGCAGAGCTATGCATCCAGCAGGGGCTGGATCTGACCTCTCTTTGGGAGCTGCTGACTTCTGCAGCTCTGTTCTCTACTGACCACAGGGTCTCACAAAACAGGAGGGCCAAACATGAAGTTAAACTTCAGGCTGTTCAAACCTGGGGTCAGTAAGTTAAGAGCTGTTTTCAGACATGGCTGTCAGGTGTCTGAAACAATAGCAATTTGAGATAATAACCTGTTACCTTGTAGTACCCTCTAATAGCAACATACCAAGCAGCTAGTTTAAAGAGGGTTTCTACTTGGTTGTGTCACTTTTCATCTAAAGCAAATGTGGAACACACCAGTTGCTTTTCTTTCAAGCTCTCACATGCCATTTTGAGACAGAAATGCCTTAGGGATCCCTTTCTGATCAGGCTTTGTTTGTCAGATCAAGGTGGCATACATATGGACTTCCATACCACCCAACCTATGGCAAAGCTGGTGTTGATCCCACAGACCCCTCAGGTCCTGGCTGGGACTGACCAATGGGCTGCAGAGAAATGCCCTTTCTTTGGCTGCTGGCACTGGTCAGCTTAGGGGAAATTTTATGTCAGCTGTACCCCCAAAGTTCCTCTCCTTGTTAATGGTGAGAAATATTTCCTTCTTTTCTTGTGGTTACTTTACCTCACTTGATTGGTCTGTTTGCTCCAGGATTTTCAGAGCAGTGGATGGATGTATTTGCTGCTCTGCCAGCCTATGGTGGATGAGCCAGGGATTCTGAGGCCCAGGATCTGTGTCAGTCCTGGGTGTCAGTGGGTGCTGCTGGTGTCATTGTCTCCTTCTCTGGGCTCTGCACCAACTGCGGGTGCCTGTAGGCTTTGGAACTGTAGTGTCAGCAGCTCCATTTCCCACCTCTCTTCTCATGCAGCAAACCCTGGTCTTTCCTGTTACCTTTCACACCAATTACAGGTCCCTGTGCTGCTCCCTGGCCTCTGGCTGTTGGCCTCTGATCTCTCCTAGGGAATTTTAAGCCTCTGATAAGTGCATGAGATCTGAGTGCTGCCCTCCAGCCATCAACTTCTTCATGGAGAGGGAAACATCTCTTGCCATCAACTCTTAACTGTTTGAGAAGGGGCAGTTTTACCTCCCCAGGAGTCTCTGGGGTTGTTTCAAATTCCTGATTGCAATCTGCCTTCTTACTAGAGTCTTGAATCTTCCTCCTCTCCCAAATTCCTGCTTTCCCAAGTGAATATCCATATCTCTCAAGTAAAAAAGAGATCATTGGGGCTGGGCAGGATGAAATTGCTCCCCTGTTAACTGTTTCTTGCTAAGCCTATAGTCATCATCAGTTTTCAAAATGCAAGAATTTTCTGCAGCCCAAAACCTATTGTCTCAATTGAGGCTGGCAAAGCCCAACTTGTGAGCGTTTTGTTACTGCACAAGATGAAATCAGTAGAACTGTCTTTTGTCAGAGCATGGATGGGACTGGGAGACACACAAGAGCTGGGAATGCTTTAAAGGGAGGCTGGGAGACAAGCTCTGAGTAACAGAAAATGAAACAGCCAAGCAGTGAAACTTGGCATTTGTCTTGTTAGTGTCACACTTTTTAATGTGGCATTTCCTAGGGATGTTTTGCTTCTATTTTCAAGTTGGTGTATGTGTAGAAAATACTTTTAACTTCATTGACAGTTCTCTAGTGGTCTAGGGCATGTGGTGCAGTGTCACAATTTGTTAGCTTCTGAAGAGGGTATTTTTAATTCACAAATTTAAACTCTTCACAGTTGTATAATCTGTATTTTAGTTTTGTGGTTTCCTAATCATGCATCTAGAGAATGAGCTCATCCAGTTTATAAAATGAACAGAAGTATTCAGCTCTCCTTTCTAAATAAATCTGGATCCATTTCTTTATGGATTGCATCCGAAACCTCTGATGCAGGCAAGTGTGAATGCTTAAAAATAAACTCATTTGCAGTTTATGTTTTTTGCCAAGTGGTGAAAGTTGTCTTGTGCCCTGTCGTTCTAGATGGGTTCTTCAGCTTTGACTTGCAGCTGTGACATAAAAGCCAAGGGTGTGATGCCAGCTTGTCATTTTGGTGACAGCATCTGCCTGTCTTTGCAAAGGATCCAGCCACACTTCTTCTGGTATTGCTGTGCTGGCTGACCACCCATAGGAGAGATTTTGGGGGCCACTAGCCATCATTAGGGCAGCCCTCTTATGTGCCCGGGAATTTGTGCTGGTGACTTCACTTCTGTGGCAGGGAGACCCTCTCACTGCATCCCAGGGCTGATGTTTGGAGAGCAAGAGCTGCTGCAGCCTGTGTGATAATTTACTAATAGATAATTGTGGCTTTGAGTCCCAGGCTGGGAACCTTTGGGTTCCCAGATTAATTTAAGGGGGGAGAGCTGTCTTCTCTCTTCCATCTGTTATGTCAGGAATTTGCTGGCTTTCCCCATGTTTTATTGCAGCTGTACAATGCAGGCAGCTTAGTAAATGATAGGATTTTAAAATAAAAGTACGCAGAGGGATTCAGACCAGAGTAATACCCCAAATGTGTTTCAGCTCTTTCTCCTAGTCTGGATTGGAGTTTGATTTGACATTGTCCTTAGCCTCATGTATGGATCTTGTAGCCTGTTAACAGAGGCAGTTTGCTGGCTAATGTGCTGAGGACATGGGGCAGCAGGGACAGCTTCAGGACCCTCCTAGAGAATTTAAACCTTCACCTGGAAATTGTGCTCTTAGGGATGGGGAGAAGGAGCCCCACTGAGGAGGCAGTAGGTGTGATTGTACCAGTTTAGGACCAATTCATGACTTCCAACCAGTAGCAACAGCAGTCCTGTAATCAGGTGCTGAGATTGGCCAAACATTTGCTGTCTGCAAAGCCAAAAGGAGAGAACTGCTCCTACACGGTGTGAGAGGTAACTCGTTGAGCTGGTAGCAAGTTTCCTTGTCTTTCCTCTTTTTTCCACTGTAGGACTTTTGGTTTGTCCTTTATTACCCCCATCCTGTCCTTACCACATGTTCTTCATCTAATACCCAGGGTCTTTCTCCAGCAATTTTGAGCTGCAGCACAAATAGAAAAGCTCATGGAAGAAGTGCTTTGGTCTCCAGAGCAGCTTCTTTAAGTGAAAACACAGCTGTGAGGTTTGCAGCCTGTGCTGCTGTAAGGGCTCATCCAGCCAGCACAGCCAGCACTGCTGCAGTCCTTCCAGCACGCAGGAATTGGGAAATCCATTGTGAACAAGATTGAGTTTGATGGCCTGCGTGGAGGCAGATGGATGTATTTTTAAGGGATGAGGTGCCAGAAAACTCTGTGATTACGTTACTGGAGCATGGCTCGTTTTTTGTGGTTTTAAAAGTGAGTGTCAGGACTTCGGGACTATTTCTTTTTCAGGTCAAAACCAAAGTTTGGGCGGGGCATAAAAACCTGCTTGATGACTAAGTTTATTCTTAAAAAGCTTTCTAGAGCTTGCTGGAGAGGGGAGCCTTTATTCCAACGGGGAACAGATACCAGTCTTTTTGGATTTCCATGCAAATGGGGTTAAAACTGGTTAAGTGCGCAGGGTGAAAAAGAAGCCCTGCCTTTCAGGAGACTGTTTTCAGTGTGATCTTTAGATCCAGTTCCCTGTTTTCTGTCGTGGAGGCTCAAATTCTGCCTCGCCTCTTTGCCCTGGGTGAACTCTTTCTGCTTGAATACCCCCCACATCAGTGGAATTACCTCAACCAGTTCCAACTGAGGCTGCCCTTCCATTGCCCTACAACTGGGACAGCTCAGATCTGTGACCTGGTTCCTCGGCTGAACCGATAATACCTCTCTGACACAGTGCATGTGTAGAGAAAACTTTTCATCTCATGACGAAGGTTTGGTGCTCAGAGCCAAGGCTGGGAATGGAGGATCCAAGCCAAACCATTTACTCAAGGGGCATGCAGATTTTGCCCAGTCAGGTCAGTATAGGGACTGGCAGCGTTTCAGCAGCCAGAAGAGTGCTCCTCATGCTCTTTCCTTGTTGGAGCTACCAGGCTTTATCGCATGACCGAGCCCCTAACTGCTGCAGGTCTAAAACATTCTTTAAAATGAGGATGGCTGCTGGCTGCACTGAAACCCAGACAAGTCTGGAGGTCCATGACAATGTGAAGCACTGTTCACTCTTTCTGAAAATCTCTTTTTAGCCTTGGTGGAAGAAGCCCCAAGATGTAGGGAGCTTCCCCAACACCCCACCAGGGCATGGTGTCCCCTCAGAGCTCAGGCAGCACAGAGCTGCCAGTACACTGAGGGGTAGCTGCTTCTTCTGCTTCACGGGTGTCTTATATCTGCACTGGTTTAGTGTCTGCTCACCTCTGCTGAGGGTGGGGTGGGAGCTTTGGGTGCAGATGATGCGTGTCAGTGTCTGGCAGATGGGGGAACAAGGAGCATCCCACTGTCAGCCAGCTGCATCCTCTGCCAAATCCTCTGGATTTAGGAATGTAGGAATAGACAGCAGGAGTATATTAGTAATCCAAAGAGTGGAGTAATTGTACAAACAAGTGTTACGTGCACACAGCCCTCAGTGCTGTGGGCTTAGGGGATGACTTTCCTTGAGGTGGCATTACCTTCACCTTGAGCTGGCAGTACGCGCCACCAAACCCCTCACCAAGGATCTGTGAGGGCTTCTGGGTGCTGTGAGTCCATTCTCCTGCTCCACTGACAGGATAGTGTGCTCACACCTGCTTGGTGCCTTAAATGAGATACTCCCATCCATGGAGTCAACAGCATCCTGCCCATCAAACAACCTGCCCCAGCCCCTTTGAATTTCAGTGCTCTGCTCCTCTTCTGTTCGGGTGTATTGCAGTTGTGTCTGGTGATGAGCAAGCCTATCCATCACTGTATCCAAAGAAATCCAAATTACTCCTTTTGACAGCTCTTATTCACACCTTCCTGTGCCTCTGATGTCTCAATTATTGATGGGGCTCTCCTGGTAGGCAGCACTCTGTTCTCAGCATGGCTGCATTCCAGCTCCTGTTCCCATTGAGTTCATGCACACACCATGCTGAACAATTCTTTATGTGCAGGGCCATTGAAGTGGAAAGGGATCTTTATTAGCATGTGAGCTCCAGGGCTGCACAACCGAAGGGGGCAGTGCAAGCCTAATCACAGTGCAGTTCAGCACTGGGAAATTTCCTCTCCCCCTCCTCTCCCAGGGAAGCCCAGCAGAGTCCTGTAAAATGAAATTATTTCATATGCCTAATGGCAAAGATTGCTTGACCTGATGAACCTCCCTTGTGATGGGGGTCACCCTGCACTTGCATTTCTCTGAGAAACTTCAGTCCCCCATTGCCCTGCAGGTATAAAATGCAGTATTTTGGGGAGCGGTGCCTTTTCCTGCACTGTGGTATTAGTTTTGTTGCTGGCTTTAGAGCAAGCTCCTTCTGACAAGGAGCACTGACATGCACAAAAAGGATCTTCAAAGCAGCAATGTGGTGTTGGAGCAATGTTGTCAAATTGGTTAAGAGTTAAAGCTGTGCCAGAGGGGTGATTGCAAAAGGCTACTTGTTTTGTAGGGCTTTGTGTATGCAGGAGGTTCTGGATGTCTCGTGACACTGCTGCAGCAGAAGTCAGATTGAAGAATGGTGAAGTGGTCAATCAGCTCCTGACATCTGTCCCAGCCTTGCCCTGCAGCCTTCTGTGATTCATAAGTAGCCAGAGGTTTTGTGTGTAGTGAATGAAGGCAAAAGAAAAGGGCATCTGCTGGAGAAGATAGGAGCAGAGAGAAGCAGCACTGTAGGGGTGCAGAGATCTGGGAAAGGACACTTGAGTTCTGTTTTTGGACGTCTGTGGCATCAGGCACTTCAGAGATTAGCTTTAGCATGAGAGAAAAAAATCTGTGCTGACCTTCCAAAGCACTGAGGTGCTGGGAAGCATGAGTGCCTTTGCAGTGAGCAGGGCAGTGCAGACGTGGCAGAGTCTGGTCGGTGGAGCTCTCCTGAGGCTCCAGTGGCAGAGAGGACCCAAGAGCAAGATATTGAGTCGGTGTGGACAACCTTGTTAATCTTAGCGGGAAGTTCACAGCCTCTGCATTCCCAGTGTGCTCCCTGCACAGCTAGTCCTTCCCTAGCTGCCTTACCTGCTCTCTTTCCACCCCATCATGAGTTTTGCCTGAGGGCTTTGTGCTCTCTGCAGAGGCCAAATGCCACCAAATGAGCAAAGGCAGCCGGACCATTGCCGGTGGCTGCACAGTCAGACCTTGACTGTTCATTCGGGGTCTGTAAGGACTCCTGGTGACAAGCACAGGTCCCCTCTTCCCCCTCCTGGCTGACCATGACAGTGCATCAACAGGGCAGATCTGCAGAAGAGCATGGGTTGTGAGTCAGTGACAGCCCAGCTGCCTTGAGCTTTGGTTGCTGGGACAGACCTTTAGTTACACATCTCTCTGTGTGACAGCCTGACCCTGACCTTTCTCTGAGTGTGGTCCTCTTGTCACTGTGGGTGATGGTGACATCCTCTTGCCTGACTGCATTTACCCAGATGGTCAAGCCATGTATAGTCCCCATTATCCAGGCCTTGCTGGCACTGGTAGATGATGCAGAGATGGCTGAGCCTGCCAAGCAGGGTGTGTTTTATTTGTCTGGAATACCACGAGCAGACAAAGAAGGATTAAAATAACAGAAAGTTGAAAACCTGTTATCTTTGGGAACTGTGATCTTTCCTTTTGGGGTAGGCAGGTTCCATGGGACCTCATCCCCCTAGATAGTGGAAAGGTCACCTTCCCATACCCGATTGCCCCAAGGCTTTCCCTGGCAGCCTGTCCAAACAAGGCTGTTTTCCTTCCCAGCCTTTTCCTTCCTTCCTTCCTTCCTTTCTTCCCTCCCCTGGACTTGTGTCCTTGCACAGAGGTGGCTCCACCCTCAAGCTGTGCTGGGGTCCCAGAACCCAGGTGAGCTATAACAGAGATGCTCAGTTAGTGCAACCCCAAAGCCCACTTGGCTGAGAGCTGCAAACAAGAGATTCAGGCACTCCTGAGTTTGTCCTGATCCAAATTATTGTTGAAAGTTGCCAAAGCCACAATTCTGCCAAATTTTGCACCTTTTTTTGTGCTTCGTCTCTGCTGATTCTGTGGTGCAGTGCCCTTTCCACAAAGAAAAGGATCTGGTGTATCTGTGTCTGTGATAGTTGCTGTCCCTTTGGCCTCAGAGGTGCTTCCTGATATTCTAACAGTAAAGCTTTGGAAATCCTGGCCCAGAAAAAATGGCTTTAAGCAGTTCCCATTTCCTCCTTCAGTTCCCCGAACCAGAGCAGCTCACATAGGGGGCTCTGCTTATGGAGCACATATGGCCAGCAGGGTTATTACTTGTCTCCCTTGGAGAGGTTCCTTTGTTTCTTGCTGACCTCCTGCTTCCATGCAGTAGCTGCCATGTGCCATCATTGCATCTGGAGAGGCTGGATCCACAGCCAGGCTTCATGGGTCTTGGCCAGAAGAAGCATCCCCAGCCAGCCCTGCTGGTCCTGCCCTGGACACTGCTCTCCAAAGTGGATCTGAGTGATCTGCTAAGCTGGTGCAAGGTCAGGGCTTGCATATGTGTACCATGGACGCTCGTGTTATGTGGTGTTGCACGAGCTTGTGTTTCAGAATGGCTTACACTGGTAGGGGCGTAGAAGTCAAGGGAATTCAGCTGAATTTGGCCTCAGCCTAGTACTTGGTTCTTAACTCAGTATTCAAGGTGGTGAATTTTTCAATGATTTCATGGCATGCAGTTTTATTTGGGTCAGTGAGGGTGCAGTGTATGTGTATGACTTTGCTACTCTTTAGGGAAGGGAAAATCAGTGCATCATCTAGTGATCCAGCACACAAGGTTTCTTTATAGCCTACAGGAGAAAGATGTTTTAATTCTGTGTTCGTTCCTGAATAAGCCATTAATTTGAGTTAGCAATTTTCTTGGAGCCCAGAGGAGAGGAGTCTGATCAAACATAGTGTCTCAACACTGCTCTCTCCTTTCCTTATTTAAAAAGGTCAGGCTCCTCATACCAAAACTCGTTTGACTTTTAGCCCTTGCAGTGACCTTCCCAGACCATTTCAAGAGTCCTGCACAATCCAGCACCAGCAACAGCCCTGCTGATAGTAATCTCTATGACCCCAAAAAAGTGCATGAAGACTGGCAGCTACCTCCTCTAAAGGATGCTGCCCCCTCTTACCCTGCCTGCTGGCTCCTGGTCAGGGTCTGCAGCTCTTCTGCTGAGCCCAGGGGCTGCACCTCATGGCTATGAGAGGTGGTGGGGCACTGACCAGGGTAATGAGGGGCTGCTTGGATGTGCAGGGCTGTTTTCTAGGCAGTTCAGTGTATAAAATCACTGAAGACATTTTCAGCAAAGAAGTCTCCCCACAGAACCATTCTGTTCCTTGTTGAAAGAGGATTAATTTTTCCCCCTTAAATAAAATGAGCCGTGTTTGAAATCTGAAAACCCTTGCTGAATGCCTTCTTGGAGCTGCAAAGAAAGCAGCTTCCAGGTCCCATCATAGCCTGCTGCCGGAGGCGGATCCAAACTGCAAACCCTTCTAACAGCTCTTTAATAACTCTGCACAGAAGGAAAAATCTGTCACCTTTCCCTCTGTGGTTTCTCCTCTGTTCTAATGCACTGGAGGAACGAGATGGAGCCGGGAAAGTTTTCAGAGAAAGACTCATGGGAACTACAGCTGCTGATGGAGAAACTCATTTCTTTAGTGTCTGAGGGGAACCGCAATCGCTTTGGTGAAGGGTGGTGTGTGTGGGTGGGTTTGGAGGGGTGAGCTGTTACGACCCGTGCATTTCAGAGGAACCACGAACACTTTATAGTAACAAAGGGTGGAAAAAGCAAGAGGTTTCTGCAATGCATGTGACTTTTCCCTGAGGTTTGGAACCCCACAGTATGTTCCAGGCCATGGTGTTTGCGTGTCAGCCTTGGTGAGTTAAGCTTTCTCCCACAAGCCTTGCTTGAAGCTGCTGTAATGACCGAGAGCCTAAAATGTTGCTTTTTTTTTTTCTTTCTCTCTTTTCATTGTCCCACACCCCTTCTCTGTGCAGATGAAGCTCTCGTTTACCTTGGACCAGGAGAGTGGGATGCCTCAGGGCTGTTATATCTATCAGTACCGGGACAGCAACAAGTAAGTCCTGTGGAAGATTACACGGAGCAAACACGGGAAGGTGCAGTGAAAGGAGACTGCCCTGCCTTCTGGCAAAGGGATCACAACTGCTTGTACCACTTAAAAGTAGATTAAAGAAGGCCTCAGGCTTGACCTGAAACTGGCAACAGCTCCTGTAAAGGCCGATTCTTTAAAATGCACGAGGCCCTGCAACCCCCTTTTTTTCCTCTAGCTTTTAAAAGCTGCTTTAATTTGTCTAAAAGACCTGCTCTTGGTTACCTGAGGCTCTGACAGAGCTCACCCAGGCTTTGCCCAGGGGTGTTTGCAACTCACACCCTGCACTGTTGGTGCTGGGGTGACTCTGGGAACATGGACTGGGAGAAAGCACCCAAGGGCTGCAGAGCTCTTGAAAGTAGAGCCCTCACCTGTGGTTAGCTAGACCCACAGAGCACCCCATTCTCTCCGCTAAAGCTCATGCATGGGTTCACTGAGTGGTCCTTGTGTACCATAGCCCCAGTGCAGCCACGTGCTCTATTTTTGTAAGATACTATATGATATTCAAGCTTTGGATGTGTTTGGAGCACAGAGTCCTCTATTTCTAGGTATTCTGCCTATTTTTACTAGCTGCTGTAGTGAATTGGCGCCCAAGATGTTTTTATTTCAAATCACATTCTCATTATCAAATTGACAGCAGCAGCAGAGTTCAGGATATTTCTGTGTTCGCCCTGAATACCAGCATGTCATAAATCCATGGCCTGTTACTCCACCCATGTAGTTCTGCTTCTTGCCAGTTATTCAAGTTAACCTAAAAAACGAGGGTGTATGAAATTGTCAATGAACAGAACAGTCTGTAATTAGATCTGCTCAGAAACACCAACAAGAGCAGTCCCAGCAAGGAAAAGGGACATCTGCAAGTGCACAGACTACTGTCTTAGCTGAGAAATCTTAACATTTAAACAAGAAGGAAGATCATTTGTGGCAGACTCCATCCTGCCTGTGGGTGGAACATGGTCCCATCCCAAGTATCTTGGGCCCAGAGCCTTGTATGAGCAGAGTTGGTACCTCCAGCACCAACTAACTCACAGGGCAACGTGCAGTTGAGCACCAAAGCATAAAATCAACAAGGGAAGAGTGTTTGTTTTTGAGGGCTTTAAAGGCAGTGGCACGCAATGGACAGCAAGGAAAAGAAACCCCCCAGACTTGCTGGGCTTTGTTAAGGATGTTTATAGACCAGTGTTTCTAATTGTGTGGTGTATATCTCAAAAATCAGCCTCTATGGTTTTTCTGCCACAGACCCTCCTCTCCCCAGGCTCCAGTGGGTGTTTTCTGACATTGTTTGAGGAAACTCCAGGGACATGAGTGGAGCTGTTTTGTTTAAGTGCTAAGGCCAGTAGCAATTCCTCTTGGAAACCTTGCTTTTAGCTGTGAGAGGCCCAGTGTGTGACAGAGTAGCTGTGTGCTGTTGACAGCTATTGATTGGGAGATGTATGGCAGTGTCCTGTGTTTCTGGCAAGCACGGGAGCTGAGCCACCCTGGGCCATGCCAGCCAGGATCATGGCTTGAAAAAATACAGTGTGGGCAGGATGAGTGTAGTTGCAACTAAATCCAGTCTTTGCGTGTGCCTGACAGATCCAAACTGCAATTACACGTCCATGCAGGCCTCCGTACTTTGTATTTCATAGCTTGCTTGACCAACCTGGGGAGAGCAGGATCCCATTTCCCAGGGAGAGCCTTGCTAATTTTGCACACACACTTATCGCCCTAAACCCTGTGTGTGCAGCTCAGCACTTCAACAGTCCTTGGCTGGGGAACTGAAGCGTGAAGGTCTGTGCTACGGCTGACGCATTCCTGCAGGTAAAATGCCCTTGAGCCAAACGTGTGCTCGGTTCTGGTTGTACCCTGGGTGATTTTGGTGCTGCAGCTTTGTTGGCAACAAGAACGTTAAATTTTAATAGTTTTGGGAAGCACCAGACATGGCTGCTGCTCAGCCAAGCAGAGACTGTTCTTCTCAAGCACTGGGCCTGCCATAGGGTTAATCTGATGTCCATACAGTAACGTGGCACTTGTCATGATAGTTTTTCCTTATAGTAATTTTGCAGGGTAACTTGTAGGGCTTGTGTTCTCCCAAGTGTAGTCAGGCCTTGACGGTACCCATCAGGACTCAGGGGTAACAGCTCTTCTGCCTCCTAAAGATGTAGCCAGAAGCTAAAGCAATATTACCGTGGTGTCTGCACTGTATTTTGGAACCATTTATAGCCCAGAGAAGGAATACTGGTGACACACTGCAAGCTCATGCATGGGAAAGACTGGAAATGTGCACCCCAGTGCTCTCAGCAAAGCATCAGACCTGGGACCTGCTCCAGGGAAAGATTTATGGCAGGAGTGCAGGGGTGGGAAGCTCCTGAGCAGCAACTTTTAACAGGAGGAAGCTGAGGTGATTCTGGCCGGCAGAAACCCATTCTGACCTGGGGAGTGCACCTGGTACCCCAGAGATCTGCACGAGCCAGTCTGTGCATGTCAAGGCTTGGTGTCACCCAGGTCACTGAAGGAATGTCCCTTCTCCTCCAAGTGGCAAATGCTGTTCCAAGCTGCAGCCAGACGGGGCCACCGGAGAACAGCGGATATTGGTCTCCCACTTGGAGAACAAAGGACTGCAGCAATGCTGAAAGTGTAATTACCAAAGCAATTAAAATTTCTATTGCTTAGGCTAGAAGTGCAAGTACCATGCAGGCTCTTACAAGGGCAATCAATTGGAATTTGTTCCCTTTAAAAAGATAAAATCCTTCCAAGGAAATGTTGCTGCTCCTGTCAGCTTTCTGTTGCCTGCCTGCCTGCCTGCTGGAACATTCGGGCACAGCACTCACCTGCTCCTCTCTTGCACCCTGGGTGCCGAGCACTTTGGGTGGACTGGACTCAGCAGAACCTTGGAAGTCTTGGGAACCTTGGATTGAGAGCAAAAGAGGTGCTGAGCAGCCAGCTGCTTGCTCTGCCCTTCCAACCCCTGCTATAATAGATAGGTATCCAATAGCACTTGATAGTCCCAGTGGCAGCTTGGAGCTGTATGAAGGAGTGGGGCTGTCACTGCCCCTGCAGTCACAGGGGTGAGATCAGGAGGCATCACTTCTCTTCCTCCTGCTCAGACCTAGGCATTTTCATCCCCTGGGCTGCCAGTCCTTCCCAGCCTGTCAGTCCTTGTGGCCCCAGAGGAAGTGGCTGGACCTGACAGAAGCAAGCAGCATGCTTTCTCATTTTTAAGTCATGTTGCTTAAATTCTCCCTAATGGAGATCAGTCAGTAATGGACAGAGCCCAGGCCGATGCTCTGAGCTCTGTGGGACGCTGTCCTGTGAGGGGAGCACTGTTCTGTGACACAGAGACAGATGGTGACGAGTGCTAGGTGACACCTGGAACAGGAGCATACTGTCAACCTTCAGATGGCCCTAGAGCAGTGACATCAAAGAGGGGACAGCCCTGCCAGATGTCTTGTCAGGTGTTGACACGGCACGCAACAGGTGTTGACAATGGGACTGGCTTTCTTTCGCTGCCTCTTGACACAGGCTGGATTTCTCTGATTCTGCACAGGATCCAATTGCAAAACCCAGCCAGGCAGTAAAAGACCATCAAGTTCATTCACATCCACCATGGCTCGTGAATCCTGTCTTACAACGTGCACTCACCAGTCCCTGCTCCAGGAATGTGATAGAGGCTGTGCTGAGGAAGTGCCAGATGCCCACACTGAAGCCAGCCTGCCTGGCATGACTGGTCCTGCTCCTGTGAGCTGCCAGGCATCAGGAAGGATGAGATCCATAAAGGTTACGGATCAGCATGAAAGACTTCTTCCAGCCTGTGTGTAGGAAGAGGCAAAGCCAATTTGAGATCCCCCTGGAAGAAACTAATTGCAAGAAGTCCAGTGTCTTTGGCTGTATCCAAGAAATAGAAAATGCAATCTGTTCTCTGCACTCACCATCACTATCCAGATGCTTCTCTGGAGACCTCCTAGGCTCTGCCCAGATACCCACAGGAAGCCTGACCCTTCAAATGCCTTTGTCTTCCCTCCCAAGACTCTCTGATTACTGCCACCTTTCTCAGGTGATGCAGTGCTCAGGGTCTCTGCCATCCCAGACCACTGGGGAGGTGTAAATCCCTGTCAAGCATGACACTGTCTTGTCCCCAGCTGGTACTTCTCTAATACGGTTTTCCTACTCCCTCAGTGTCCAGGTTTTGGTCTGTTTTTGAGATCCCTTCCCCACATCTCAGATTCCATCTTTCCCAATAGACCAGCTTGCAGCTCGCCAATGAATTTCACTTTAATTCCGTGCTGCAGCTGCAGTTTGTGTCAGGATTATGAATTTGCAGTGGGGGCTTTTGTGTTCTCTTCAGAGTAATTTCAAAACCCGGAGGAGCAGCATCTTGCATAGAAGCACTTAGAGACCTCTTACAAAAGCAGTGTTGGAGTATTGATCACTTTTTCTCTCTGGGGACCCAGAGTGCTGCAGATCGAGCTGCTGTGCAGTGTAGCCACTTGCGGGCAGCACCACACAACTCTTCAGAATGAGAAGTGAAAAATAGCTCCAGTTGAAAGGAAAAGTGGTGCCCCCTTTTATATAGAGATCAGTGATGTCTGGTACATTGGATTATCACTTAAAACACCAGGACTTCAAATGCCAGGGTGCATGCACTCCTGATGCTGACAGGCTCATGATACATAATGCTGTTTGGGTTACCAACCGAGCTCCTCTGTGCAATCTTTTCATAAGGTGAATGTAATATCTGCAGTGATGTACCCAATGTTACATCAAGAGAGCCAACCTATAATTATGCTGGAATTGTTTGAACGGGTTATTTGTCACTAACACATTAGCTCACTCCATTTATTGCTCCCATTCAGGACTGCAGCAGGTTTGGTGTAAACAGAGTTTGGGTGGAGGTTTGGGAGGGTTTGTTTTTCTGAAAAAGAGCAAAACAGAATTGTTTGGAGTTTATTCTTTTTTGCTAGAAGAGCTGTTGACTGGCAGTGCTATGAAGAAAATATGTAAAGCAGCTGACACAGCTGCTGATTTGTTTCCAGATATACTTCCCAGGTGTACAGCTCATGTGTTGGACTTTAGCATCAACCTGGTTGTTCTGCAATGAGCTGGCAGGTTTACCGTAAGATGTTTTGTTCCTTTTGAGAAACTGAGGCTTGCAGAGTGAGTTGTTTGCATAAGGAGCTGCTGCACAGCTCACACAGTCCCTGGGTGCCTGACCTGCCTTATTACATGGTTGTTTCATGGCACACATCCCAGCGAAACAGCACTGCTTCTGTTGGTGTAAAGGAACTCCCCTGACGGCATCTGATTTCCCAGTTAGTGGTCATGCTCTGACCCACTCCAACCTGCAAGTCTAGGGAAGTCTGAAAGTGGAATCTTCTCCTGTTTGTCTTGTCTGGTAGACAGGAATTTCATGGGGGAAATCCATCTACATGTCCCTTGACATCACAGGCTTGGACAGATGCTTTCTTGCAGCAGTTATTCACCTGACACTTGTGAAATGCTTTGTTTAGATTTCAGAACAAAATAAAATTAATGCAATTGCCTGAAAAAAAAAAGAAAAGATAGCACATTGGAATTTTTCTTTTGATACCATGTCTTGTTTTTTGTTTCACTGTTGGCACTAAACTTTACCCAAGTACTCCCTTCACCTGCCAAAAGGTAAGCATTGGAGTTGGCCAGCAAGGCTGGTGGATTATTCTGTCACTGTACGTGGAGATAAACCAGTCCTCCTCGTTTTGGCATTGGTTCAATGAAGGGTAAATTGTCCCAGAGAATAAGTCTGGAAGTTGACCTTTAAAGCTTCAGAAGATACATAATCCCTCCTGCCTAAGGCATGAGCTCGGTTTTCTGTCTTGCACCTCCAAAGGCTGTCAGGACATAAGCTGCAAAATAACCTTTGTCACTTGAGACTCTGAGGAGCAGAGAGCTGTTCTTTCCTTCCAGAGGGTCCCCTGTGGCCATTCCTAGGTGGGGACAAAGAACTATTGCAAAATGCTCTGCCCAGGTACTACGTAACTGCTTTTCTTGACAAAGACATGTCTCCTCCTGCCACCCTGCTGCTTAATAATAGGTTTCCAATCCATCAGAGCTGTAGAAATAGTAACTGCCAAATCCTTGGAGTGTCGGTGCAATTAGGGGGATGCAAATGGAAAAGGTGATCAAGGAAACCCACCTTCTCCTTGAGCAGGCTGATGAGATTTGAACATAACTTTATCTCTTCCAAACAAATGTTTGACACTTTCTTTGGTGACTCTCACAGTATCCCACAGTGACTGGTGGCTGTCTTTAAATCCTCAACAGGGTTCCAGAGCAGTCAGTGTGTGCTCCCATCCACAAGAGGCAGGAGGGACTGGGCTCTTAAATCCCAGTGAGTTTGGGACCTCCTTTCTCTCCCTAGACTGAATCAAAGGAGTTTGTCATTTTACTTGTTTCAGTGTTTGCCTGGGAAGGAGTTGTAAAACCTCCTTGTGTCAGTGTTAGGTGTCTGGGTATTTGGTGGCAGTCAGGTAGGTGAAAACCAGCAGCAGTTGTAATTGAGTCAGAGATGCTGTCTCCATGTGTCATCCTGGAGATCTGTTTACATATCCATTTGTTTAACAATGTGTTTGAAAGCCCTCAGCAGCATTTCAGCACCTTTTCCCTGGCCAATATGTGTCTGACTAATGCCCAAGGCAGTGAGCTATATCTGACTAGAATTGCTAACCTGTGGATGTGGGTTTCTTAGCAGCCCTGAATTAGATGAGTGTGTGATTAGCCCTTGCAAACACAGGAGAGGACAGATCTGACGTGAGAAAGAATGAATAATCGTCCCTTCACAAGAAACACCTCTCAATTTCATCATGAACCCAAGTTGCTGAATTGATTTTGTGTCAAGGAAACAGCCCTCTCCTGGGCTGGGATCTGGCTAGAAAAATCACCAGACCCCCTAGCTATCCCTCTCCCAGCAGGATTTCTAGGCATATCCTTTTCTTAGCAAATAGGGAAAAGGAGTCCTTGTTTTGGCTTAGTTTCTGTGTCATTGAATGTATAGGCATAGTGCAGAGTCTGCCAGTAGCAGGTTTTACTGGCCACCCTGGGATGTGACAAGCAGAGAGTGCTGGGACAGTGGGTGAGAGGATGTGCTGCCTTCTTTTGCTTTGTCAGGAGGTGCTTTGGGTTCAAACTAAGGGTGGAGAGGTGCTTGCAGGGACAGTGGGGTAAGACCAAAGGTGATGAAGGGAATCCTGAGTACTTGAAGCTGGCTGTGGTGAGGGATGCTCTGCTTGGGGATAAACCTGCCATTCCTGCTCGACATCCTGCTGTTGGATCTGTGCTGTCTGCCTGGAGGGAGTGAGGGTTTCGGTTTGCTGCAGGCAGGACCTCCAAGGTCTGTGCAGCACTAAGTACCTCAGTTCCCCAGGGCATCAGCAGTGTGAGCTGGAGTAACCGGGTGGATTGTCAGCCAGCTGGGATTGCTCTCTCATAAAGAGCTACTGGCTGAAAGCTGAAGCGTTCAGATTAGAAATAAAGCACGCATTTGAAAGGCAAGAGAGATTAACTGGGAAATTGGGCCAAGAGAAGAACAGGGAATTCTCTTTCAAGGACAAATGCATTTCTGGAATGTGTTTTAGACCCTTTGAGTCTTTTTTAACAGAATAGTAGCTACCTGAAGGCTTCCAGGCACAGGGCATCAGATGGTGAAATAATCTTCCCAGTATTAAATCCCTGACACATTGCTCTGTGTTTTGCACTGACACCACTCCTCTCTCCATATACTCTTCTGAGTTGGGCATTCTGTTGACCTTATTGAAATTATGTCCTCACAAATTAAAGGGTGAGAGTGGAACTTATCTCTTCTTACCCTCTCCTGAGCAACTAAGGTCACAGTTGTGTTTTTCCAGCTACTGCTTGCTGTGTGTTGTTCTTGGTCCTGCTGCTTTTCCAGTGGTTTTTTTTGCACAGTTCAGAGCAGCTACATCAGTCTGGCAATGGACTGCACTCTCTCCACACCTCCCTACTTCTTCTCCATTGAAAAAAGGATCTCCATGTCACACGCATGTTTTGTGTTCTCAGCTCCTCACTCAAGGTCACCCCGAGTGGTGTTCCTCCTGCAGCTTAGCACTTTCACCTCTTTCAATTGGCCATGCATTAGTCAATGTGGAGCCTAATGGATTTGTAACCTGACTTTGCCTGTCTCAGACGTTCCCAGCGATGTAAGAGGATTTGGGCACAACTTCCTTTCAAGTTAATGGAAAGATCTTGCTTGGAAAGAACCTGCTTGAGGATCTGAGTGTACTTTGCATTAATATTTCCATTAATTTTAATGGAAGCTGGTTCGAAATTCCTCAGATCAGCTTTGAACATCTTAAATTTTCTGTCCTTCACCTGTCTCATCTGAAATGCAGCACTCTTAAATGAGCAGCCTCATTATTGGCTGAGATGTTCTGTGAGCTTTTTCTGCCTCTGGGAATGTCCTGTTCTCTGTTGATCCCACTGGACCCCTCACCAGCTCACCACGCATGGGGTAGGAGCTCCGTGTTAGCTCTCAACTCGGAGGCTGTTCCTTGCATGGTCTCTGGCAAGTCACGTAATCTGCTTCTGCTCCACCACCATCTGTAGAGCAAAAAAGAGCAAGAATCCTCAGGGACATTTTTATTAGGATTTGTAAAGCACTTTGCCATCATCAAACAGAAGGGAGTAGAGAAGAGTGAACTTTTATCATTGCCACTCAACTCTCACTTACTGCAAAGCTCTGCTGCTGGGGGCATGATTACCTGCACGTGGTGTTTGGCTGGTACAGGCAGGTGCAGAGCCCAACCTGAGTTTTAGCCTGGCTGAGGTCTTGTCTGGCTTTCCTGCTTCTGCAGGGCCACACTACTCTGGGCACTGGCCTGGTGAGCTGAGCAGCACGGGATCCCCCACTTCCCCTTCTACTTTCCTTGCTCTCTGCCCTTCAGCTCCTCCAGTAACTTTGACACTTGAACACAGCAGTGATTAACTGTTCCTGTACACCTCTTGCTGATCAGATGACTGCTCACTCCTGCCTTGTACAGCAGAGCTCTTGCCTGTCTCTGGGCTGCTCATAGATATTTCTTTCTGTCTCCACTGAGCTGAGCAGAGACCAGACATCTCGACTCTCATCGCACCATCCCCATGGTGAAAACCAGCCCTGGCAGAGCTCTTGTACATGTTACATCTCTGGCATAATCTCATTTTGCTGAGAAAGTCCAGGTTAAACAGTCTGATGTATTAAAAGACTTGATGCAAATCCTGTTCATCTCAACATAATCAATTTAGTGATCAGCTACACGTGCAGTTGTTCTGGCTTTCAAGAAAGACCACACTGGCTTAGCCCCTCTGGAAGTACTCCTGGGGAGGATTTGGTGGTAAAATAGGACCTAAAGTGAGGTGAGGAGAAGTCATCTTATCATTAGTGGGTTTTTCATGCTTTATTTAAGCTCAGTTCTCATTTGCAATCTTGCTGACAGACAGGCACTGCCTGGTGACATGTGACTGGACACAAGTGTCCAGGTAACAGAAGCAGACAGAGTCCACCATGCACAAAGAAGTCTGGTGTGACTTGTTTGCAGCAAGCAGGAGAAGCTGGGAGCAGGCTGCCTGTGCTCACACAGTCACTCCCAGCCAGGCCAGCCCCAGGTCAGTTCCAGCCTCCAACAATTAGTGAGACAGATTGAGTCTAGATTGATCTGTCTACTTTCACAGAGTTAGCCAATTCCAGCAAGAAATTCTCCTTTCCCTGTGTTTCCATGTTAAAAGGAAAGAGACCTTGTCAGATTTCTGGATAAATGGGAAGAACAGGGCAAGGTAGAAATAAATGTTATGTTAATGTGTAGGAAGAATCATTAGGACAGAAAGACATCATTGATGTGGCCAGGCTGGGGCTGATCCACATTGCTGTGTTGAAACTCTGCCTCTGGTAAGGCTACTGCAAAAGGCAGGATTCAGAAGGGCTCTGCTATTTATTGCACGTTTGCAGCATTTTGCAGAGAGTAGGAATCTGGTTAAGAGCAAGAGTTTTTGGCACCAGTAACAGCCTGGACCAGTGCAGTGATGTTTGCTGCGGGGAATTCATAGGAAGTGCCTCTTGGTGCTGTTCTTTGACAGATGCACTCGGGTCACTCAAATATTTACAGTCGGGTCACTCAGATATTTACAGTCACTGAGATAAAACTGAGTTTGTGGGAAAGCTGAGGAGAAGGGACACATTGCTTCAGTGAATGTACAGGAGCAGGAATATGGTGCTGAGCTAAGCTGGAGTTTATGTGGGTCTCTTTGGGGATGAGGTTTTGGGAGGGCAAATGGGAAGTGCAGAGCAGGGAATCAGTCCCTGGTCGAAGCCAGTAGAGGAAGATCAAACATCTGTTTAATGCTGTGTGTCACACCAGCTATTCAGGGTTCCATAGTCACACTGTGATGACAGTAACAGGGACACTTAATTGAGCTGTTTCTGGTCTGCCCTCTCTCTCAGCCACATCTTCTTGCTGCACTGTGATCAACAAGGACAGCAAAGAAACTGGAAAATTGGGCAGGGCATTTTCAAGGAGCGTGGTTAACCCTGAAGGGTGCAGTGCTCTGATCACAGCATGGCTGCACAAGCTGTTCTGCCCACGCAGCCAAGGCAGTACCTTTGCCACAAAGGCATCTCTCTGTTGCACCCAGTGTGCTCAGTTTTTAAGGACACCATGAAAAGCAGTCAGAGCAGTACGACAGAGCACCACAGCCAAACCAGTTTGGCTTTGCATCACTGCAGAGAGCAGCAGGCAGGCCTGGAGAAAACAGCTTGCAAGCTGACTGACCAGAGAGCCAAGCAGAACAAAGGATGCTTGTCCTGAGATCCATCAGGGGTGTAGCCATTTCCAAGCTCCCCAAAGTGCAAAGGGATGCTCTCCTAGCTGGCAGAGCAATGAGGCTTTGTCCGTGTTTATCCAGGGCTTTCGCTCTCATGGTGCCAGTGCGAGAGCCGAGAGCCACTGCTTGTCGTTGACAGCTCAGCTATTGTTGCAAAGTATGATTTAATAGCAAGACTTGATTACAACATGCAAATGTAGCTGCTGGGGGACTATCTCAGAGGTTTGTGGAGATTAGCTGTTAAATTGGCCAGTGCAAAAACATTATTAAGCAGAGAACATAATTACTCATCTTGTGCTTCTGTAGTATATAGAAGAGACAGATTTGTTTAAAAGCCAGCAAGTCCTATATGGAGAAAAGACTTGTGTAAATGCCACATCATGTACTGCTGTATGTTGCAGCATATTTTATTAGAGAAGCAACACTTAATAACAACATTTGGGAACTTGTGGAAGAAATCCATTATATTAGTCTGCATCATAAAAGCAAACCTAATGCCTAGTGCGTGAAGGCTGTGCAGATATTGAAACATCTCCTTTTGGTGGTGGTTGATTGCTTTTATGGAGATTGCATCATATGGATATAAACAAATCCAGCACTTGATACGAAATCTGGGAGCCAAGTTTTAGACTCATGCATCTGTCTTCTATCTGTGCACGTTCCCTCTGAAATGCATCAAGGTTCCCATTAACACCTTAAACATAGAAAGTAGAGTCAAAACGAGACTGTCAGCACATACAAAATGAACAACTGGGCGTGTGCTTGCTGTAATGCAATTCCCTTTCAGTCCTAGAGTAGTCTGTGAGGTTTCTAGAATAAAAAGCTCATCTGTGTGTGAGGATGCAGAGAGGATGATTGAAGTGTGGGGAGCTCATTAGTGCTGCAGACCTGATTTGGGAGCAGGCTGTGGTTCAGGGATTTCCTCTTGCCTTGTGGCTCCCAGTAGCCCAGGCTGGGTTTGCAGGGGGTGATGCACTGGCAGCTAGAGGACTGAAGTCAGATGTCAAAGTGCATTTGGCTTGTCAGAGCCCTACACCGTTTCAGGAAAATCTTTTAACAGAGGAGACAGGAGGACTGAATTAGGGGAACAGCTTGTTCCTAATGGAGTGTAGTTCCTGCAGTCCCAAGTGCTGGCGTGGGAATGGGGTGATGTCAGGGCTGTCACTGCTGCTGTGCTGCCATGGCTGCTGCTCACCCCTGATTCACGTCACTCAACACTTCCTCTCCAGCATCCCAAATGCTCTGCTGAGGCTTCACTTGTCTAAGCAGAAGGAAGTATCCTCCCAAGCCTAAGTGGGCAAGATAAAGATTTCAAGGGGTTTTGATGAGAAACTCCTTGCCATTCTTTTGTTGCAGCTCAAGAGCATTTGTACACCAATAATTGCTCCCCAGGCTGGTTCCTGTGTGACTCAGAGCTGAATGTAGAGCTGCTGTTTGAACCTCAGCATCCTGGCACAGTATGTCCCAGTCACTCTAAATTTGAATTCACAGTCAGTCCTCCTTCCTCCTTTTGGATGTATCCATGCAGACACAGGCTTGCTCCTCACCTGCTCCAGACTGGTAAATTTGCCACAGCTGGAACCATCTGCTGTTCCAGGTGATGCAGGCAGGGAAACAATGCTTGTGGCTGGGCTCGTTTTCCAGTCAGAGCCACAAAGCACCAGAATCCCAAGACAGCTCACCAGCATCTGCTAGGTTGACTGTGGGGTTCCTGGGAAGCAGGTCTGGCTGCATCCAGCAGCAGCAGCATCTCCTTCCTTTCATTACTCAGTGCCAAAAATACTTGTGAGTGGTTTGCAAGCCGTGAGTGTCAGAGGGGGCGGCTCTGGAAAGGTGTGGTATCAACTGGGGAAGGGAGAATGACAGATCTTGTCATCAGTGAGCATGAAGGGCTGGTACCTGCAGCTAGGTGCTGGGAGTGGGTGGAGGCAGGACTGGGTCTGGGCCTCAGCAGGGGAGACCAGCTGAGGGTGGATCAGCCCTGTTGGCAGAGGAGCAGGAAGGGACATGGGGCAGCATGGGCTGAAATACTGAGCTAGGGCATTTTAGTCCCTGCACAGGCACACCTTAGTTACAGCTATTTTTAAATAATACTCACAGTTTTACATGAAGCCAAAAAGTGGGAGAAACCATGTAGCAATATTTCAAAATAGTTTTGCCCCAGTTGTGTGAGGGCTGTGTGTTTGAGCTGTCTGTATCTCCTTAAACACCACGTGCACACTTGGAAGCTGCACATCCAGTGATCAGTACTGATAAATGCCATAAACTTCACGTGGTGGTAGAGTTACAACAGGAGTCTCTGGTAGCCAGGGAGGAGACAGAAGTAATGTACTCCTCTGTTAATCTCCTTTTTTTCTGTGTGGACGGCTTGGGTGTGCAAGAGATCCATCTGTTAAATGGCTGTTAACCCATTCTCAGAGTCTGGAGTGCAAGAAGTTGTTTGTGTGATCCTCTTCTCTGACAGGACTTGTGCTGCCTACAGGAGATGCCCTTAGCTGCAAACTGAGGTACTCTAGGAAGAGTTGCAGTAGCTCTTGGTTCCATGAATTACAGAGTTTTACTGCATTGAGCAGTGTAGCACAGTTTGAGGCAGGACCTGCACCTAACAGGTCCTGAGAGTTTTTGCCACTGCTGCTCTGAAACCCTGGGCTGGAACAAGGCTGTGATAATTAATGGAAGTTAAAGTGCTCCTTCTGCCTGTGAGCTGGTTGGAAATGGAAAAGAAGAACCTGTCACAATTGTGACTGGCTCTAAACTACTGTCAGGCTTTCCTCCTTCCCTTCCCCTGCCCCAAGTGGAAAATTGTATTGGAAAGCAGCAGTTAGAGCACTTAAATCTTTCCACAGTTCATTTCAAGCTCCCTTTCTTCTTCCCAGCCATACCCAGGCCAGTTTGGGGCGCGGATGGGAGTCTCTGGCTGAAACCTGCAGGATGTTAAATAACAATGGGAAAGTGAGTTTCAAAGAGGGTATAATGTGCCTGGATTGCACGTACCCATATGCTGTGTTTCCCATGCTTTGACATTCAGCCCATCCATGCTTCACTGCCTGTTTCCTTTCCATGTGGGATCTGTCTTGGTGTGATATGGAGCAAATCCAGGCTGAAACGGGGTTGTGCCCCTCTTGCTGTGGAGGGTCACACTCCCACAAGCACTCACAGAAGCTGCTGGTGTCTGTCATGTCCAGATAGCAGTAAGTGAGCACATGAAGTGTGGGCAGTAAAAGAAGCTGTTGCATCCTCTATGGTGAGTTAGCAGATTCTTGTAATCCCTACCCTTTTCCAGGTACTTGGATTGTCTGTTCTAACTATTGTGTGTCCCCTTTCTCTAACACTTCTCAGCACAGTCACGTTGCTGCTGCAGGCAGTGGTTCTCAGTGGGTTTGTCCCCTGCTGAAACTGGTCAGTGAAGGACATCTGATGGAGCTTCACTGTCCTTCTCAGCTATCCAGATTTAACACATTGGTCAGCTGGAGGAAGCCCCCAAAGCTTTTACTGGGATGTTACTGAGTAACCCATGGTAGAGAGCTGAAGGCCCAATACATAGATCCGACCCACTCCTTAGGGAAGTCTGCTGCCTCCCTGGGGCCAGGTTATAAAAGTGAAAACTTCCCACCCTGGTATGGCCCTCAAACATTATCCATTACTGATTTTTCAGGTAGGTAGCAATGATATTGCAACAAGAAGTCTAAGAACATGCAAGAGATACTTCAAGGCTTTGGAATGACTAAGGGATCAGGAGAACAGGGAATGTCCTCCATATTCTTCCAGTTACAGGAAATTGACGGGAGAAGAAACAGGAAGAACTAGCAGGCCTGGTTCTTACCTGGCTCCAGGCCTGGGGTCACTGAAGAATTCGGGGTTTTTTTGCTCATAGGTTACTTTACACAACACCAGGCCTACTGGTGATAGACAGGGTACACCTGTCTCAAAGGGGAAAAAAGGATTTTTGCCCAAGAGTTGGTAGGGCTCATTGAAAGAGCATTAAACTAGATTTGAAGGGGGAAAGGGATAAAACCAGACTTCTTCAAAATGTACATTTCCCCTGTTTATTCAAGGGTTAAGCAGTCTGAGAGACACAGCACCCATAGCCAGGTATCTGTCAGGCTTGGACTAGAGGCTCACCAAAGCATGAGGATATATGGTTTTATTTCTGTTTTGTCATTTGGAGATTACTACTCAATGTCTGTAGGACAAGAAAGCTCCAGGGCATCTTAGGATATGCCCTGTGCTCCAAGAGACGTTGTTGTTTTGGCTTTGCAACATTCAAATGCGAAGTCAAGAACTGATGCCTGAAGTCTCCTTTTCCAAGGATTAAAAGGCACTGCCAAGGCTTTGCAAGATGACAATGTTGCAAATCTTACCGTGATCCAGTACTGAGATCTGTCGTTTTCAGCAGCACAAATCTGCTGACAGATCTGTGTGTCTGCTTTCTGGCAGTGGTAGATCTTTTTCAAGAGGTTGATCTGTGCTGCTGAGCTGTGGAAGAGTTGGAGGATTACATTGCAAGAATTTTTCTTCATTACACCTGGGTCTTAATTTTAACAAAGCTTCCCTTCATCTAGTAAAACTCTGGCCCAAAGGAGCAGTTTCAGGATTTCGTCACAGATTTAGCTTTGATTTCTCTACTCTTAGATGCAGCTGAGGAATCTGTAAAAGTCACTGGAGGAACTAGCTGGAGTAACCAGGTTATGACTGTGACAATCAGGGATGGAGGTATTTGCTAAATTCACCCACCTGCATGTGAGGTTTTGCAGACGTTGCCGTCAAGAGAGCTTGTTCTCACCTCTGTACAAATTCAGTAGAGGAACTGGGATATGAAACAAAGTCCTTTCTTACAATGCAGCTCTGGAGAGTCATCATATCTATCTCCGGACTTGAAGGATACAATTCTCCCTTGCTTACAGTGATAGGTCCCATGCCACTGATCCTCACCTATTATGGTCTCATTGAAACTGCCTCATCTATCCTCATCTGCCATCTGGCTGGCAGTGGCTCCATCTGGAGACAAACAGCTCCCTGTCACCCACAGCCACACACCCTCCCAGGTGCCATTCAGGACCTGCTCCCACGCCGCTCGGCTTTCTCCGTGGGGTGTCCAGCTCCAGTGGGATGTTTATCCATTTTTCCTCAATCCTGTTGCGTAAATGAAGCTAATTTCAGCCTGCCGTGATGTGTGGGCTCGCTGGAACGTGACTGTAAATCCAGACCTGAACATTTTCTTGTAATGGACAGAGTGGTGAAATTGCATTGCTGCCTTTAACCTCAGGCTGTCCTTAGACCAAACTAGACTCTTCACAGCCCCTGCATCAGTAAATCAAACGGCTTTTGAATCGATGCACATAAAAGTCAAGGGAGAGAAGTTACAGATGGAAAAGACCCATTGTACCTTCAACCTGTCCTGCTGCAGAGGGGGTAAGGCTCTCTTAGGAATTCAAGGCAAAGCTCCAAGCCTGCTGGCTGAGGCCAGGCAGGGTGAGAGTCCTGCCCAGGGAAATATGTGGGGTGGGGGGAGACTGCCTAAATTTCCTGCAGCTTTTCCATTCTGCTCATCTCTGCATTTTATTCCCTTGGCTTTATTTTTTGGGCAAGAAAACTGATGTTGGTTGTATATTCAACAAACCCAATACGTTCATTCTCCTGATCATTGTTTTTCACTCAGGGCTATGTTTGACTTTTCCTTAGAAGCATGTTTTTCTCACCTAATATTTAGTTTAAGATCGTAGGAGCTGGATATAAAACCTTCTGGGACATTTTAATCTGCCAAGAGGCTGCTTGAAAGCAGAAGTTATCCAGAGTATTTCAGTAGCATATTTAGAAAACTTCACCCCCAAATTCTGTGTTGCCCATTTCCCTTTCATCTCCCTGCCAACTTTTATTGGTTGTTTTAACCCCAATCTGCTGTCGGTGTCCCCCGTACCTTGCTCCCCTCCCCCTCGGGTTTCCATGTCTTTGAAAGTCCTGGTAACCAGAAGGTTCATGTGTTGTGCTTTGCAATCATTTCAGACCAAGAATAATACAGCCAGAGCCAGCTGGATCCCTGGCTCTGTATTGATACAACTGTTCCCCTTAACCTGCCCACACTCAGTGCTACAACTGCAAATCTGAGGTTGAACCAGAGCAGTGCTGGGCAGTGCTCTGAGCCCTGATCCATGGCCCTGCCTGGAAAGCAGCACCCCCAGCAGAGCATCCCACAGCCAGGGAGCAGCTGCCTTTAGGTGTTGTCTGCTGGGGACTTTGGGAACTTGCTAAGTTGAGTGTGTTTTTTTGACATGGATCTTCTCAGAACCAGTGGTCCCAGTGGTCGTTCTGATTCCCTTGATCTGCAGCCAGTTTCTCCTGAGCAGTCCTCCTCTGGCAAGGCCCTTGCTGAAGGCTGGCCAGTCTAGGTGATTGCTTCTCCTGGAGGTCTCTTCCTATGAGCCCAAACAACACTTGTGAGCATGGTTAAGAACTGGAACAGGCACCTAGAGAGGCTGTGAGAAAGTTGAACTTGGAGATTGCTAGAACTCAACTGGAAAAGGCCAGCCTAACCCAACTTTGAAGTTACTCTGCATTTCTTGGACCAGAGACTTGCAACAGAAGAGGGCATTACTTAGCAAGTCACTGCCTGACTTCCGCTTCACGAACATCAGGGGTGTATGTTGAGTTGTCATGCCACTGCTGCCTTTGGCTGCCAGATTATGTAGATTACTTCACATAGTTTTGGTATTTTAAACACTTTATTTTTTCTTATCTTTTGTTGTTCATCTCTTCATGAGTTTCTGCAGACTCCTTGTTTGTCCCTGGGTCACAACTTAGTTGGTAGATGTATGCTCTCCCAGTCACTGACCATCTCAGAGTATGCTTCTAGTCTGGAAATGTTATCCAGTATTCTTTGTTTCCCCCTTGTCCATCAGATTGTCTCCTGCTTTGGAAGTAATCAACTCTTTAATGCCAGGTAAACTGGGAAAAAGCAAATCCAAAGGCTGAAAGGTGTAACACACACAGGGTGTGAATGTCTCCTCAGCAGGAATGTCTGGGGGAACATCGGCTGATGGGGAATGTGGAACAGGAAGGCTGATTCTAGCAGTCTGTGACTCCCTGCGGCACTATCAGTTCTTCGGGTGATTAACTGTTTGTTTCTTCCTTAATGAAAACTTGTCTCAGATGAAACCACCATAATAGAAAGCTGATGTTCTGGAGCATTCCCAAGTGCAGGTTAATATTTACAAGCTATCAGGTTCAGGTTTTATCTCCATCCCTTGCTGGCACAGAGATAAAATCCTTTTAAAAATCCCTTTTGATCTTTCTGTTCATGACATGGCTTTAGTAAGACACTTTCCATATGGAATGGGTAAATGTCTTAATGGAAATGTAAGTTTTTCTCATCCTTTCAGGGACTAGTAACAGATGAGGAGCCCCCCATGTACCAGGGACCATGGCTTATAATGGAGCATAAGTGATGGACAGTATCTCTGCAGGATAGTTGTGCTAGGAAATGTCAGAATATTATTTCTGCCTCAATGGCTTAAGATCATGTTTACCTAATGGACTTACACTTGCATTTTGCAGGTGTTGTGTTAATATTAATGTGTTGTCTGCATTGTTAATGTTTCTTCACTTCAACATTACATTAATGAAGGCTGCAGGGGATAGAGAAAAGACCTGGCTAATTAATTAAATCGGCAAAAAGCATCTTTAACTTTCCATTGTGCTGCCCTTTGCTTCCACCTAATGGGTCTTGGCATTTCTGGTCAGCAGCCACGTAACACACGCTGCTGTATGGAGCACTGAGCAACACACTTGCTAATTTTTCTGACCCATAAATCACTTGCATAAACTTTTAATGGCAAGGAAAAGTGCCTTTCATTCCTGCTTCCTCCTTCCAGTGGGAAAGGCAGTCTGATAACAGGCAGTGCTGGCCTGGTGTGTGGGGCTGGAGACTTTCCTGTCAGCAGAGGGGCTGTCTGCGTTCATTCAGGAATTCTTTCCATTCTCCTCTTAGCCAGACTGGATGACATTAATATTATGTGTCTTGTCATAAGCTGTGCTTTCAGAGCCAGTGGCATATCAGACTGCACGTCTCAGGAATGTGGACTGCCAGTCCAGCTTTGGGCACTGGCTGTGAGGTATCTCCTCTCTCCTCTGGCCCTTCTTGATCTAGGAAGGCCATTCCTGGATGGAGATCTTCCTCTGTGTGTGATGCTGAGGGTAATGTCCTCTGCCCTGGGCTCAAAAATGTGATATTCCTGAGAAAATTGTGGAGAACACTGGAGCTGAGACTGAAGGAGCCTGGTGAAGTTGTGCCTCCACATCCTGTGTGGCCGAGCACATGGGTGTAGGTCTAACCTTTCATCCCTAGCCCGCAGCAGCTGAAGACTCTGTTTTGGCACAAAGCGACACTTCAGCACCATGCCAATATCCTGAAGGTTGTCACCAATTTGCATGAAAAGGAGCAGACTGCAGTCATATTAACCTTTAATGAAGAGGCACAGCCCGCAGTGACTGCGTCCTCTGCAACACCGACACTTCAGTCCAGTGATGCTCCCTTTGCCATTTGAATCAAGACAGGAGGATGGAGGATGGTAGGATGGGCAGGTGTGGACTTTATCCCTTCCGTATGAACCACAGGTGAGGGTGAGGAGCTCCAGGCTGGGCAGGGTGTGTTTTCCACCCACAGAGCCAAGAGCCAAGAGATCCCAAAGGCTCTGTAGCCGCTTGTGCCGTCCAGCACCACGACGTCTGGCCTGACGTTGTGCTGCCAGATGTAGTCAGCAATTTCATTTAACAGGGCTGCAAAGTGGCGTTGATAATTTCAAAGGAATGCAGGCAAACGACTGAGGTTTTTCTAGCGCTCTAAATCCCTGAGTGCAAACCAGTACATCAGGCTTTAAGCAATTAATTCCTAATCATGCCAAATGCCTTCAGGAGCCCAGCATCAATATTGAGAGCTTAAAATGGTTTTCTACTGTACCACAGATAATTTGGATAAAGCAAAGAGAGCAGTCTTGTGGCATTTCCAGCCTCAAGGTGTGAGAGTGGTCCGTAAGTGACATTTGTATTCAGAGAACCCTCCCATGCATTTGTGTTGTAGGCATCTATTACTGGGAAGGCACCATAGCTAATATAAAGGGCATTCTTTATACCCCAGAAAGGGAGTTCATTATAGGGAAAAGCCATTCTAGCTTAGTAAGAAATGATTCTAAAACTGCCTCAGAGCTGCTATTCTCATCAAGTTTCAATGTTAGCAGTTTTAACCAAGAGCTAATTGAGCAATCTCAGAAAGTGGAGTAATTCCATTATTCAGCTATGCTTTGTGCAGGGCTACTGCTAGCTCTGCGAGGAGCACAAATGACTTTCATCAAGCCAGGAACTGCCAGCATTCTTGCCTTTTACTACTTTTTCTTTCAAAAAAAAAAGTAGGTCTTTTGGTCTTTTGGCAACTGTCATTGGCAACAGGAGCTCCACACCAACATTGCAGGGCTCATATGTAACACTGCAATCCAATTTTTTTGGATAATAGGGGATTTGATTTTCATGGCTCTTCAGGCAGCAGTGCTGTTCCAGAGCGGATGGCTGAAGATGCTCCTGTTTGTTGGGTAGGCAGAGTGTCACCAAGAAAACAGCACACTGTTCTTGCATAATTTTGCATGGAAAAGAGCCTTTGCAAGTGCCGGCCCAGGTATTCACCAAAGAGCATGATTCTGTCATTGGCTGCACTCTCAGGAGATGTGGGATTAGCTGATGTTGGTTTTTGAAGAGCTTTTATAGAAACCTCTCAAGTTCCTCTGCTTCATGGAAGAGCTGTAATCAAAAATAAACGAACATGATTTAAAGAAGAAAAAGTCATACCACATCCAGCATCTTTGGACTTAACACCTTGGAGAGGGTTTGTTGGTTGAGCTGTGGTGCTGTTTCTTTACTGTTTTCCTTCAGCTGATGCTGCTCCTGTTGGATGTGAACAGGACTGTTTGCAGCCTTTTGTGGAAGGTGACTTTGTGGGTGAATGCAGCAGGATTTAGAGTCCCATTTTCAGGAGGTGGCTGTAGATCTCCTGTTTGTTATGAGATTGTGTTGTAACAATAATCCCCTCCAAGCCAGCAGAGAGCGGGGGCTCTCAGCAGTGTACTGCCCTTAGCAAGGGGACATAAATCCATCAGTGTCTTTAGAGCCCTCTCAAACACATAGACACATCGGGGCTGCCTTTCTCAGCACCAGCCTCTTGTGGCACTGTTTGGTTCAAGTGTGACGCTTTCAAAGCTGTACTGTCCTAACCCTGCTTGGACCCAGCATGGAGCTGGACACACCTGAGGCAGGCACACAGATGTGGGTTGAGAAACTAGAGGCCTTTGGCTGCAGGTTGAAGCACAAACCCATGCTGAGCTGGGATGGCAAATCCATCCATAGATGGGAAGAAATTCAAACAGCAGAAATCTTGTTCCTTTTATAGCAGAGAGTAGGCGCTATGAGGGAGAGGCAAGATGGAGAGGAGCAGATGAGATATTGTAATGGGTTAGGAGAAAGAAGTTTGGTAACCCTTGCAGAAGAGGTTGGTCACTTTTGGTTCTAGTCTGAGCTGCTGGAAGAATGCTGGTCATTTACTTGTTGGCAGCTCACCCAGCCAGAGGGACCACCATTGGAAAGGGGGCTCAGATTCCAGCTCAAAACAGTTCAGCTCTGTCCTTTTGGGAGCAGGTTTCCACAATGAATTACATGTGAAGAAAAGACCAACTTGCATGTTAAAAGTCAAGAACCCTGCATGGAGGAGCTGTGTGTATTTTAGGTTTCTCTCTCACACCTCAGCTGTGATATCTCTTCCAACATCTGGATGTACCCATCAGTTACATGCTGTAGGAGGGGATAGAGGTGAAGAAAGCAGCATGGGGGAACAGCTCTGCTCATCTGTCCAGCCCCACCTCACTGCCATTTGCTCTGAAGCCCCTGGGTCTGTTACCCTGGTGGAACAGTAGGTGTTTTAGTGTCCTTTTGCTTTAAGGAAGCTGCCTGCCTCCTTCCTGCACTTACTGGATTGCACACAAAGTACTCCTTGTCTCTCCCTTACAGCGAACCCTGCTTAGCTAATGTCATTTGTCAAGTTAATCAGGGAGAGTGGGCACTTGGATGGCTGCTGTGCAGCCTTAGCTGCATTGCCATGGAGACAAGCAGCCAAACAGACATTTGACTTGCCCTGCCTCTCTTTGCAGAGATTTGCCATGAGAAACCATTACTTTATTTGCCATCAACCAACCAGCTTGCTGAGGGCATCAGTAGTTTTTCAAGGTTGCTATCCAGAGATTGGGAAGGGTCTACCTAACGTTTAATGGAGCAAATAGTAATGCTGATACTAAAGCAGGTCAAGGGTCTGAATGTGCGGCTCTTCTTCCCACATCCCATAGATGTTTGGTGCTGGAAGGAGCTGTCTGAGAGGAGTTACAGCCCAGTAGCTTGAATTTGGGGCTGTAGTCAAGATGTCATCAGTCCTCTTCAGCTGGATGGTTTCATAGGTGACTGTTTCCCTACAGAAGCTGTGACTATCACAGATATTTTGAAAAGCACCAAGACTTGCGTTTAAGAGCATCTCAGGAGCTTGAAATCTCCCCAGAAGCTGGTGAGATTTAGGCCCTGATATGCCTTGGTCACATTTGAAACTCAGAGTTGAGTGTTAGCCATATACTCCAACTGACTGCATAAGGCAGGCTGAGGATGAGTTTCATCCATATAACTCATAAGCAGAATCTGGGTGTTGAAAGAACTGAGAGGAGATGTACATGTTACAGAGCTCAAAAGCCATCCCATCACTCCCTCTCCTTCCCCTCACATGCACATGTTAAGTGATGCATTGAACAGGTTTGGAAATGCTCCCTCCTGCAGCAAGGTTAGCAGGACAGCTGGGATCTGCAGGCACCTACAGGAGGGGCAGCCACCTGCTGACCCCTAGCCTTGTCTGTGGGACAGCAGAGGAAACCTCACATCAGCACAGAAAGGGCAAAAGTTCAGATCAGATTGTTTATGGGATTTTATGGAGCCAGGAGCCAAGGATAGCTCAGCTAATCCAGAGGAAACTGTAGTGATGGCGTTAGAATGCATTTCACATGGGATTCATTCAGCGCGCGTTCAGATGGACCAGTCTTTCTGTCTCCGTTTTTTTAGCCATGGAATATTTTTCTTTGTACTCCTGTCTGCCAGCTGCACCGAGCCAGACTCCAGGCTAGGCTGTTTTAAGAAAAAAACCCACAGAAACCCCAAAACCTCTTGTCATTTGACCTGCTGACAAGTTAGCAGGGCTTCAGCACAGCTCCCAGCAACATCAGCACCAGCCACAGGGCTGGCCCTATGCTCTGCCAGCCAACCTCTGCTCCCACCAGCCTCAGCATCCATTGCTTTTCTCCAAGTCACAGTGTAGTGCTTGAAGAGTTGAAGCGCTGGTGAGAACGTGAGCTAGAAGTGCAACTGAAAGGCCACAAGGGGAGGGCAAGAAGGCAGCAGCTTTGCTGTGCCCTCCAGCTCCTCAGCACCTGAAGCCTTGCCAGGTTCATGGGCAGTCCTAGCCCTGGCTCATCCTCCAACCCATGCTGTTTCAGTGTGAGCTCCTCTTGGGATAAAGTTTTCCTTTCAGGTGCAGTGAGGTCACCACATTAAGCTGCTTTATGCAGATCTTGTCTCCCGCCTTGTGTCCTGAGCCCCAGGCCCCGTGACTTAACTCCAGGCACAGGTGCCAGCTCCTCCACTGTCCCCAGCCTGTTCCCTCTGACCCTGGCAAGCTCTCACATGCTCTGGATTACCCCAGCTGTGACTTGTGCCTTCTGGAAGCTGCTTTTCTCTCCCTGAACTCCTGATGTTTGGAACAAATCTGACTAGGAGTTAGAGAGCAGCCCCACACTCTTCTTCCCTTTCAAGCTTGCAGGACTGCTGCAGCAAGGTGCATTTGGGGAGCAGCTCTATGACCCCCCCAGTGATCCAGAGCTGGGAAGGACCCTCTGTCTCTGCAGGGGGTTTTGGCATCAGCCTTCTCAGGGCACTCTAGTGCGTTAACCTGAGCTGACACAAACCAACCCATCAGATCCTGGGGCTTCTTTTCCCCCCCAGATATAGGATGGTGTCCAACCTTATCCGTGTTACCTGCTCCTTGAAAGCCCAAACTGCAGATGAGTCTCCCAGAGCCTGCCTCTGCCTTTGGGGGAGAGAGCAAGAGTAGCTTTTCAATTCTGAATGTCCATGGTCACATCCTGCACACCCTGTCATGGGTGCAAAGCTGCTGGGTGCTTCCCAGGATGGGATTTTGCAGAGCAAAGTGGGTAGTATGTATTGCTAGTTTTACTTCAAGAATAAAAGCATCCCTGGCCAGGAGGGTGCTCAGGTATGAGCTTCCATTCAGTACCTATAACATCAGAATGAACATATCTTCAGGAAATTGTAAAAGCCCAAGCCACAGAATGGTAAAACAAAATGCAGAACTTAATAATCAGGTGGAAATTGCATCTAGCCAAAAGTGTCACTGTAGATAAGAGATGAAGACTTCACACTCCAGTGCTCAACAGGAACAGGAATGGCAGGGTCTGCTGCAGCATTTGCTTACAGTGTTCATCTCTGGGACATGCAATGAACACGTGTTGCCTGTGACAAAGAGGAGGTTTTGTTCACAGGTGTTTATTGCTGTCCTTAAAAATGGGTTTGCCTCTCCTTCTGTAGAGGTCACATTTTGAGGGAGATGCAGAAGGACTCCATGGCCAACCTTTGCCCAGGCATGCATCTGTGTAGCTGAGGCTAATGCTGGAAATGCCTCCCTCTCTCCCTGCACCAAAGCCCATGGGAAGGAGAGGCACTGCCTTTTGCAGCCTGCTCTGTTTTCTGTGCCTCACTGTGACCTGGCTCGGGCAGAAAGGGCTTCCCAGGTGTGAGCATGGGCTGGCACAGCCTCACACCTGTCCTCGGGCCACTGTTCCCCACGTGCTGCTGGTGTGAGAGTGGGGTGAGAGTGGGGTGTCACCCATGGCTGTCCCACGGCCGGGGTGCCCGGTGCCCCTGGGCCATGCTGTCCCGCACCCCCTGGAGCCGGTGGCCATAGAGGGACCGAGGTTGCCATCTGCCGGTTCAGCTGCACAGGAACAGCAAGAGCCTGGCTCAGCCCTCTTGGAAGTGGCCCCTCAGGAGTGTGTCCTGCTCCTGCTCGGGTCACAGAGCATTGCCCGCCTGCAACCCAGCCCTTGGCCTCTGGTAGCATGTCCCCATGGGCAGGTGGTCCAGGGGACAGGGCAGGCAGCCCATTCCCATTTAGACTGTGCTGCTCCTGCCCTGCCCCGCCCACACTGCCCCTGGGCCAGGATGTCCCTCCTGCCCTTCCTGTGGAGCCTGAATTGTTGGCCTCTGGCACAAAACCCTCGATGAGAATCCACAGGGCTCTTAATAAGGGAGCTCCTTCCCATTAAAGACTAATATTTCTACTGCTGATGATCACTGTCAGGTGCTTATTCCTCCTCCGGGCTTGTCTTTATTTCCTTTCTCTTTCGAGTTCTTGGCAAGTACTCCCAGGCTGGGAATGTATCACTGCAGTAGGAGTAACCCAGGAGTGCAGCACCCTGCACATCTCACCTGGCCAGTCTCCCCAGCAGTGGCCAGGGTTGGGAACTGCAGGAGCACCAGCTCCAGCGCTGGTTCCCCAGCCAGCCCTGCAAAATCACTGCTTTGCCTGCAGGAGCAACAAGGCTGAGCTGGCATAATCAGCAATGGCTCACTCAGGCATTGCTGGGAGGGTGAGGTTACTTCTGTAAATCTATTATCTTTTTCGGCAATTAGCACCAGTTAGGAGCCCTGGGAATACATGCAGGAAATAGCAGGAAGCCCAGTTAAGCACATCTCTTTCTTATCAAGCCCAGTTAAACAAGTTCCCCATGGCACAGTCCTGCCGCTGGTAGCACAACCCATACACCAAAAAAACCACACCAAAGATGATCCCTAGTGCTGGGATTGCTTTCCTGAGCACTGTGTAACCCCAGAGGTTTCCATTCAATGCATGTACATTCAGAGATGGAAACTGAGGGGCTCACCCCAGCCTGGAATGCCCCAGCAGTCTGCAGGTTGTATGGAGGAGCCTGTGGAGTCCCTGCATCTCCTGGATACCAAAGGCAGCCCCACTGGAGCAGTGCTTGGTGGCTTGTCCTTGATGCCTGGGGACAGTGCTGTGTTGTGCTGTGGGTGGGAGCCTGGCGTGGGGCAGGGCTCAGTGCCTGGGCCTGACCACACATATCGAGCTCAGGATGGGGGAGCAAGCAAGATGCTGTTTGCTCTGGCCCAGGAAGACAGAGATGTGTGTTTGTTTTCTGTGCTATCTTTCACATGGCGTTTGTTTTGCTTGTCAAGCGTTTCAGGAGATAAAATGACCTAAAGGGAGATTATTTTATCCTAATTTAAGCTGTCAATTTATCACTGACTTTTGCTTGTCTGCGCCAGCAGGACAGCTTACTCTGAGTCCCTGGGGAAACCTCTGCTAGAAAGTGAGACTTTGGGGGGATTTGCTGCAGTCTCACAGCTAATCTGTGCTTAGGACAGCAACTACAAGCTGCTCCCTTGTCCCCCTGTGTCATATTAGTTCCCATCACTGTGGACTGGCTTGGCTTCCCAAGGGCCTCCCCTGTCTAACCAGGGCCTGGGGTTGTTTTTCTCGTGCTGCAGGCTGGTGGAAGAGTTCATGCTGCTGGCAAACATGGCCGTGGCCCATCGGATCTACCGCTCCTTCCCCAAGCAGGCCTTCCTCCGCCGCCACCCCCCGCCCCAAACCAAGCTGCTGAAAGACCTCATGGACTTCTGCAACCAAGTTGGCCTCGACATCGACTTCAGCAGCGCAGGGACCCTGCATGTGAGTGCACTGACCTGGCAGGGCCGTGGGGGCCAAGGATGGGCAGCTATGTGATGGCATGTTTGTGGCAGCATGTGCTTTATTCCCTGTCCCTCTCTGCCCCAGCAAAACTGACAACTGTGCCATGCCAAAACAAAACACCTCCCTCACTCGTTATTGATCCCGTTAGCACTGGGCAGGGGTGCCCAGCCTGTCCTGGTCAGCCATGTTGTGCACAGAGGTTAGAGCAGGGTGGGAAGGACCTTGCAAGGGACCCCTGCACTGCCCTCCCTGCAATGGGAAGGATGTTTCAGTGCAGGAGCACTCACTGAGACACCCAGATTTCCTTCTCTGGGCAGGTCTTGGGCAGGGAATTTTCTCCATACCACAAGGAAAGTAGCTCCGCAAAGGGCTGTTTCTGTCTGGGCTGCTGCAGGTCTCAGGGAGGGCAGGGTGGGGAGTGGGGTGACTAGGAAGGACTGGAGAGCAGTGCTGGGAAAGGTCAGATGCAGCCAGTGCAAGAAGTATCCAACCACTCCTCTGCTGAGATGTCCTGAGGCTGAACTCCAGCTGAACAGCACAGCACAGGTTCCAGGATTTTCTTTACTCACCGCAACCGGACTGTGGATAATCCTCTGTTAATCCCATCCCCGCTGGCCTCCTGCACACTCCTTCATCAGCTGGGACTGCTTTCCCCGCTTGCTGACTGTGCCCAGCCGGTGTCAGCAGATGCAGGGCTGCTCACTCAGCTCCTCTCCTGCACTTTGAACCCTCCAGCCCTTCCTCACTGCTGCCCCCAGGCAGTGACCTCCCATATCCATGTCTCCCCAGAGTCCCATTAGTCGGTGTGCTGAAGCTCTCAGGAGCTGGCTGGGAGCCAGGCACAGGTTAAGAGAGGGTTTACAGGCTCTCTCTCACACTGCACAACTGGGGACAGAGCCAGCAGTCCCCATGCCCTGGGTACTCCCTGCCACTGACCTCAGGAGAAGAGCCAGTGCTCAGGACCATGTATGCAGTCCTACTGGGGCTGCTGGGACCACAGCAAAGCCCAATTTCATGTGCACCTTTTGGCTTACAAGGGGATTTGCAGGAAAAAGGGGAATTTGGCTTTGACAAGCTGCTGTTAGCACCAGGAAGGTCTGCCTGAGTCCCTTTACCACCATAACATGCCAGCACTGAATGCTCTCTCTTTTCTCCTCCAGAAAAGCTTAAGTGAAACGTTTGGTGCTGACAAATATTCCAGAGCAAGGAAAGAAGTGCTGACCTACATGTTCTCCAGACCCATGCAGGTGAGAACAGCCTGTGCTATCAGGCATGTCTACTTGTAGCTTTCTGCTGTGGCTCCATCTTCAGTCCTCACCCCTTCTGCATTACCAAGCTGGTTGTTGCACACAGAGAGAGTGAATCAACACTGAACCTGGTGTTTCAGGGCTGCCAGCAGCTTCCTCCAGTGCCTCCAGCCCTGTGCAGCTGGCAGTGGGAGTATCTCTTGAGCAGCAAAGCTTCACTGGGTGGCAAGGTCAGGCTGAGTCTTTCCGCACTGCCCACAGTGTCCCTGTTATTAATAGTTGGGATATTTCACCCTTGAAGTTGCATAAGGGCTGTTAGCAGACTCACAAGGACCCAGCCCTGTGAAGAGCTGGTGATGGGCTCCATGGTTCATGTTTGAGCCATTTCTTCACATTATGGTATTCCAACTGGTCCAAAGAAGGAACTAATAGTAAGGGGTGTGCAACCGGCCATAAACACAGTCTGGTATCTGCTCTTGGAAGCAGGAAAGTTTTGGAAACCCTTCAGTCTCCCTCTAGCCCAGGTGGCTTTCTTTGAGAGTCTCTGCAATGGAGGCTTGTGCTGCTTACACAGTGCCGTGTTTGGTACATCTGTAGCTCAGGACACTTATTTGGGTGTGTATCACCATCAAAAAACGTTTTGGTGAAGCATCAGCTGCATTTGCAGCTGGGCACAGCACAACCTCTTCTGAGGAAAGTCCTCCCCCATGGGGAGAAGGGTCACGTTCCTGAAATGATCTCTCTGCTGTGGCCTGCTTATCACTGCAGGAATGAATCATCTTCACAACATCACTCATTTGACTATCACTCTTCTAATTAGCTTATTTGCTTCATTTACTCATTAGCAGTTGTCTGAAGTCCTGCTGTGCTTCCGGGACTTAATGCTTGTTTGCAACTGGGACTGGGGTATGAGGCCATTTAGTAAATCACCCCTTCATGTGTGTCCAGCTCAGGAGGGCTGCTTTGTAAAGAGCAGGGAGTGTCCTCTGGAGCTGGACGTGTTGTCCCAGATCCCGTGTCCTGCTTTGGGTTACCTTGGTCCCTTCCGTCACATCCTCCTTTTCTGGTGGAAGGTCCACTGGTGACATGAATTCCTTCAAGTCCCTGTCTGGTCCTGCTGACTGTGGCACAAGCCTGGGCTTTGCCAGTAGCAGCACATGGAGCAAGCTTGGCTGCTGGCCAGGATGGATGAGCAGGGGAAAAGTTCTGCAGTGGCACCAAGGAGGAGATGGGCTTTTGGGGACCCACTGACTTGCTGAGATCTTGCTGCTATGGTGTCCTGAGACTGTGGTTGGAGAAGTGGTGGGAGTGCTTTCGGATACCACACAGTGGCTCTCATTAAGATTTAGCTCTTTGAATACATTAGATCATTACATGAAAGAGCTATCAAGGTTTTGGGGATGAAGTCTTCTGCAGAGTAGATACCAGACAGAGAAAGAGGCACTTTTAAAGGAGATACTCCACGAGATATGATTTTGGCAGGAACTATTCTCATTCCATCATCAGAAGACAAAGGTGCCTGTGTGTTCAAGTGTGCTGTGCAGTGCACTCCTACGTGGCAAATTTGCTGCCTGGTACACTCACTATAGGCAAAACACCTTGGAAAAGGGCAAACAGCTTCTGGGAGGAAGGAGCTTTCCCCTGTGAGGAGCATTTTTTTTGCTGTCTGCCACCAGCATGAGAGCAGATGGAAGAATCAGCCCCATCCTGCTGGATGTTGTGGTCCCTCATGGGGGACAGGACAGATTTGAGTGTTGGCAGCTGCAGAGCACAGCCACTGAGGGGCCCAGGCTGGTGGCAAAGGCTGGGCCATGGCTCTGACAGATGGTGCAGCGAGACCGTCTGGTTGGGGCACTGAGGAGTCACCTGTATCCCTGCACGTCACAGCTCCCAGTGATAAAGCTGATGTTTCAGGGACAAGGCTGCAGCTAAATCAGCCTAAACAACCTGTCCACAGGTTTAACCCCTGATCGTGCAAAGCCTGTGTCTTCCTCTTCACTGCGTGCTGGTGGTCAAGGCATCAGGCTCTTGGAGGAGGAGGGAGACGGGAAGCAACTGGTAATGCGTGTGCCTGAGGGAATGCCTGGGTTGGCATGCCAGGATCCTTGTAACAGATGAAGGAGCAGCGACACACCATTTTTCAGGGGCTCAGTCACTCGGGGATTCAATCTGTCCGTGAAAGCAAAGCTGCCCCTGGTTGGCTGGGGCTGATTTATTTCCAGGCTCCTCGCAGCTCTCCGGGGATTGGAGCAAACTCTGGGGATTTGAGACCACTTGTGAGTCAAATCTGTTAATGAGAAAACATCTGCTTCATGCCAGGCTGATGTCACTGGGTTGTGCTGTCACGGTGGTGAGGATGGGTGTCAGGTATGTGTCAGACTGGGCTCCCTGCAGGGTGTAACCCTACCACGGCCTAGGGGAGTATTTCTGCTGTGATACTCAAGCTGCTGCAAATGTCCATGAGGGTCATGGGCTGCCAAAAGTGTCCAAAATGGTGCTGGACCCCACCGTGGCCAGCATATCCATCAAGACAAAGTGCCCCAGACAACAGCAAGCAGCACAGGACCTTCAGCATCTTTTCTAACTTTAAACAAGGTGGGGCATAACTTGAAACGCTGCTGGGCATAGCGCAGGGATGGGCCCTTCCCAGTCTTTCTAAGAGCAGGGATTTTGACTGGTGCCCTGTTTTCTGCCTGGCATTGTAGGGACCTTCCTGCCTTCTGCCCAGAAGCCTGGCACAAGTGCTGGAAGGTCCCTGTGATTTCATGCTGTCTGTCAGCACAAGGGCACTCACCTGCTCCTGCAGCAGCCTCCAGAGCTCGGCGTGTCTCCCTGACCAGCCTCGTTCGGTGGGAGCCGAGCTAATTGAGTGGAGACCGTACTTCGTGAAGTCCATCAGAAACAATTTAATTCTGGGTTGTGGAAATTGGCAGCCACCACAGCTCCTATCCCAGCTCTTGGGTCTCATAATAAGGCTGGGACTGATGCTGCTTTTTTTAACCTGCTCTATTTACTTGCCCGGATCAGTGCGTTGCTGCCCAGCAGGAGCTGGCTGCGCCACTGGCCTGGAGAGCGGAGGATACAGCTGCCCAAACCAAGGATCCCAGGACGGCTCTGTAATCAGAGCTGGCTACTCCTGTTTTTTTTAAATCACTTGCTCTTATTTTTAAATGGGTTCATTCAATCGCCACTGTGCTGTGACCCTGCCGCCACCCCCCTGACCTGCACAGCCTCCCCTCCCCGCCTGGGCCCAGCCCCCAGTGTTTTCCCAGCCCCAAGAACTGGTGTTTCACAGATGTAAAAATAAGAGCTGTAACCTGTGGGATAACAGAGTTGACACAGGAAAGGTTCCTGCTAAAGAGGCTGCTGAGCAGTGGTGCCACTGTTGCCCTGGTATTGTTTTAGAGGGGCAGTTCAACCACTCAGCTCCCCAGCTGTCATCGTGGGATGGAGCAGCAGGGATCACAGCAGGGCTGTCTCTTCTCCTTGGAAGCCCCCAGTGCTCTCCAAGCATGCACAATGGGTGTGTAAAACCTGCAACCAGACCCAGAACCAAAGAGCCAGCATGGGAGGTGCCCTGCAAGGCCCCTTGGTAGAAGAACATCTGAGGAGGTCACAGAACAAGCTGGGCTCTCCCCTGAAAGGTGGGAGGATGGTAAATGGGAGGGCCTGAGCAGAAGCAGGAAGCTGCTTAGACCTATGGATGATGTGAAAGTTGATGCAGTCCTTGGGGCCAGGCAGGGACAGCTGGCAGCCAGCAAAGCAGTGGCTTTGCCCCTTTTATTCTGTGCTCAGTTTCTGCAGTGCCTGTGCACCTGAGCAGCAGGTGAAGGACCACCAGCAGACAGGACATGATTAGAAGGGCCATTGGCTGCTGGCACTGTGTCTTGCAGAGCCAGACCCCTCCAGCCTCATGGCACCACCCTTGCTCACACCCTTCTCTTTCAGATGGCTCTCTACTTCTGCACCGGTGTCCTGGAGGACGAGACCCTCTTTCACCACTACGCCCTGAACGTGCCATTCTACACTCACTTCACGTCTCCCATCCGCCGCTACGCCGACATCGTCGTGCACCGCCTGCTCTCCGCCTCGCTCGGTGCGTGCTGCTCACCTGCATGGCTGCACACTGGGGACAGGGGCCATGCCATGGCTCTGTAGCATGAGGGAGCATGGGCATGTTATTGTCACTTGTCCCCTTTGCAGGTGCCAGATCCCCCATCAAGATGGAGAAGGAGGCTATCCAAAAACAGGCAGATCACTGCAATGACCGGAAGATGGCTTCCAAGAGGGTGCAGGAGCTCAGCGCTGACCTCTTCTTCTCCATCTTTGTCAGGGTAAGACCCGAGGCTATCTTCTCCCAAGGCATCTCTGGATTTCTCTGTGAAGGCCCAGTCTAGATGCTACTGGGCAGGGGGCTGTGTCTGCCCACTTGGGTTTAGGAAAGGCAAACTGTGAGAGGACACACTCAGCAACCACCACTGCTGGATTCCAGGGCATGGAGACACTGTTTCCCCTTGGGGTTTGCTGAATGAGATCTGCTGGGTAGTGACAGCCCTGTCTCTTGACAGGAATGTGGTCCTCTGGAGTCAGAAGCCATGGTGATGGGTGTCCTGAGCAAGGCCTTTGATGTCCTGGTGCTGAAGTTTGGAGTCCAGAAGCGCATCTACTGCAATGTAAGTACCTCACCAGTGTGAGACAGTGCCTTGTCAGGGCTACAGCAGCTTGGCATCGTGGCAGGCAGTGGCTGTCCTGGTGCCCTTTTGTGCCAGCCCTGCAACAGGTGGAGCTGTGCCCGAGCTGGGCCAGCCAGAGGGGAAGGAACGTTTCTGGAGTTTGCCTTCCATCCCTCAGCCCAGGCAGGCACAAGGAACTGGGGGGGTCTGGATCAGCCCGGTCTCTGAGGACCAGCTTCTCCCTGTGACATGCTGGGATTGATCTAGCCTAGGTAAAAGGGAATAAAGCCAGATTCAGGGGAACAGAGATAAGCATGGATCTGAAGCGAGGAGAGGGAGCGAGGCTGGTTTTCGTTTCATTTAATCAGACGGTTTATCTGGGGCTGTGACAGCAGCGCTGTGGGCCAGCACCTGCAGTTGGTGACAGCATCCTCTCTTAATAACCTGGTTATATGGCTGGCAATGACATCTTTAAACAGGACATAGAGCATGATATATGGGCTGGTGGTGTATCACAGCAGCCCCTGATTTACGTGCTAGGCTCAGGCTCACAGGCTGCTGCATCCCAGTTGTTAAAGAGCTGCAGAGGCAGCGTGCTGGGCAAAAGCAGCATCAGCCCCATCCGCAGGCAAGGTGGAGGACAAGAGCTGGGTAGGGGGGACACGTTCCCAACACTCTCCCTGCCTGCAGGCGCTGCCCTTGGTGGACTTCCGCTTCCAGAAGGCAGGGAAGAAGCCAGAACTGACACTCCTGTGGGAACCAGAGGAGCTGGAGGGAGAATCGGTGCCCCAGGTAAGACCCCCACAGCATGGGATAGGCTCACAATGCCATGGGGCTGGCATGAAGGCTGTGTGCAACATGTGGATCCTGTGATGTCTGCAGAACAGGTCTGGGAGGCAGGACTTGCCTCACAGGGTGTCAGGTCCTGCTGTCCCTCTGTGTTCCTTTCCCAATGTGTCCAACTTCAGCCTCAACCTCCTCTGCCATGCAGCCCAGTCCCATCCCATCGCTGCCCTCACAATCTGACCCCTCCACAGCTTTCAGTCTCTGTCCTACCTGCTCTGTCCCTGCCTCCCAATTCAGTTTCCTCCAGGAATTGAATTAACATGCTGTTTACTTCCTCCTTTCAGATCATCAATTAAGATGTTATGCAAGATCAGGCCTAAGGCAGCTCCTGTCTAGACCCTTCCCCCCATTCTGGCACTCTTTGCCCCTGACATGGCTTTTTCTTGGGGTTTCCATCCCTGTGACAGGGTTGAGCCTCAATTAGGAAAAAATTTTTAAATCAGACTTCCTGAGATGCAGTGTCAAATGGTTTAACAGCATCTAGAAATCTCTGTCTTGTGTCCCTGTCATCTATTAACTTGGTAACTCAATCAAAGGGAGCAATTGCATTTGTCTGGCTTGATTAAGTGGTGCTTCTTTGCCAGCTTTTGTCTGTCGTGGCTGTAAAGCCCCAGCTGTGTTGACTGCTGTGATCCCTGCCTGAAGGGCTGAATCCCAGCCTCTCCCTGCACCACACCAGGGGTTCTGCACTTGAGCCCAAATTCCATCCAAGCCCAGCACATCCCATCCTTGCCCACTTAGGGATCCTGACACAGAGTGGGCTGACGCTCCCAGCTGGTGTGATGCGTGTGCTGGAGAGTCCTTCCCTTCCCAGGGTGGATGTTGTAATCAGAGCTGGATCTGGCTCTGCAAACATTTCTGCAGGCTTCCCTCCCTTTGAAGCTGAGCTTTCCTCTCAGCTTGGCTCAGAGAAGTCCTGTGGATGCAGCTTGGAGTGGCCTCAGTTCCTCCTTTCCTACACGAGCAGGGATCACTTACACCCTAGCAGGCAGCTGATGAAAAATGACGCCCCAGTGTGAGCAGGGCCTATTTTGGTTAAGCAAACAGCTGGTAGAGGAAACTCCTCCACGAACCCTCCACACCTCCTAAGAAAACACTGGAGCTCTCCCATGGGATCAGGTTCTGAGCTGTCCTCTGAGCCAGCAGATCCCTGAGTTTATAAATCTCCAGGCCTGGGATGAACCAGATCCCTGTGAACCATGCCAAACTCTGGTAGATGTCACCTGGACACCCCACAGCACCAAGCACCCCAGCCCCCACCTGGCCCCAGCACTTGGCTTCTGCTTTCTGGTTTAGCTGAGCCTGGCCAGGCAGTGGGAACATCAGGGAAGGCTGTTAGGGAGAAGCTGTGCTGGGGTCTGGGCTGTTTGGCCCTGCCATGGAGGGGAGATACTGCCCCCATTCCTCTCTGATCTCTAGGAGATGACCAGAGCCTCTGTGGACTTCACTCAGGGCTGGAGTAAGAAGTGGATCTAAGACTCAGGGAACTTGACGTGAAATTGTGCTGTTTCACAGCAGTTCAGCAATGGGATGAGGCAGGATTGCAAGGGAGAATCCCTTTGACTCCCCCATATGTGAGGGGCTTCCCCATGTACACTACTCCCTGCACTGCAGCCAGCTGCAGAGAGCAGGGGCTGGTGCTCAGTAGCCCATAGCTCTCTGGGCAGCCAGTTGTGATAGGATTTTCCTGCAGGTTGCTCCTCACTGATCATTTTGGTAATTCAAGTCTCAATGAGATTTTCCTGTTCAGAATGATTAATCTGGAGCAGCCAGCACTGGATGAGCTGGGAAGGGTTGGACAAGGTTACACTCGTTGCTCTGTGCCTGCTTCTCCTGGGGCCAGTCCTGAGCAGCCCCAGCGAGCCCTGCTGTGGCACAGGGCTTGGGGACAGCAAGCGAAGTCCCCAAATGCCTGGGCATGACTCCAGGACTTCCCAATGTCCCAGCCAACCCCTTAACTGTGCCTCAAGGACAGACCAGATCAATACTTTCCACTTCTAATCCATACAATCACAGGAAGAGCTGGGGTCAGAGGAGCAGGGAGGTGGCAGCAGCAGCGCAGTTCCTGAACAGGAGGGATTGATTTTCTGGGGTCTTCATTCCCTTGCATCTCTCTTATCCATTGTGCTCCCTTCCTGGGAGCACAGGCAGATTGTTCCCTGCTTGTGGGATGCTGATGAAATGCTCAGTGTCATGTGGAAAACCCTTCTCGCCGCAGCTCAGCATTGGCTCCTGGCCAGGCTCCATTAGGGGATGATGTGGTTCTGTGGCTGGAGAGGGAAGGCACGGGTGGCATTGGGGGGAGGTTGGGACCCAAAGCCAAGGGCACAAATGCCCTCAATCCTTCCCAGACTGTGTGGAGGGCAAGAGTGGGGCCTGATCAGGCTGGGATAAATGAGGATGTTTTGGGAGGCTCAAACTCCCAACTTTGGGTTGGGTTCCTTGACTGTGTCAGAGCCAATGGTGTTGCCCTTGAGGATGCTGCCTCCAGCTCCAGGAGCACCCTGGATCCCAGTACAGCTATCTGAATGCATCCTGCCCCATTCCTTGGTTCCTCATGGGGGCACTGATGGAGGCAGCAAAAGCCAGCACAGCTCTAAGCAAATCTCGGTGTGATGCCAGACCGCCTGAAAACCCTCTTTTCTCTCTTTCTCTCCCTTGCTGAAGGTGATCACAATTTTCACACTGGTGGAGGTGGTGCTGACGGCGGATGGTGGCCCCCTCAAGTACAGTGCCCTGCTCAAGAGGCCAGGCTTGGACAAGTGAGAGCCCTGGCTCCGTGGGCTCCCTGCTGCTGATGCTCCCTCACCTCCCAGGCCCCGCACCAGCACCTGCTGGAGACAGAAGGGACCCACAAGGACTTTGGGGTTTTGAGTTTTAAAACCATTGTGGTTTTATTTCTGGTTTGGATTTTAACTCCAGCTGGGAGCAGGGCTCAGAGCTTGAGCCTGCCCCAGGCAGAACATTTCTACTCTCGGGTGTTTTTAGCATGATGCTTTCTTAATGTTTTTTTTAAGGCAGTGGTGTCCATCTCCGGCTTCAGTGCCCGTGGTGAGGGCTGAGAGGGGATATGTGTCCCCAGGAGCAGAGAGGGGCTGGCTCACCATCCCAAGTGGGATGTGGATGCAGTGGGATGCAGCCATGGGGCCGTGCAGGAGGGTTTCTTGCAGGGTTGTGTGTCATGTAATAAAAACTGAGTCAGCAGCCATGTGTGGAGCTTGTGCAGGTTTTATTTTGTGCCCTCCATGTTCCCCCAGCTGGGGGATCCCAGCAGTAACTCATCTCTGGGGAGCCCCCTGCCTTCCCCTGCCTGCCACTTCCCAGGCATCATGAAATCCAAGTGGCCTCACTGCCTGTCCCAGCCTCAGGTATACTTGGCCAGAAGATGTGAGATCAGGACAGGTGCTCCCAGCTCCTGATCCAGCAGGTATTCCCTCAGTCCCTCCAACTTCCCTGTGTGTCTGTTCCAGTCCCTCACACCTTGGCCTCCAGCCTAACCCTGCTCAGGGACCCTATGGCACCGTGTCCTTGCATCCAGCACCTCACTGACCAACTGACCTCTGCCATCTCCAGCCAGCTCTGCCTGTTCTCTGTCCCCATCTCCCCCACCCACGCTGTGAGGGTGTGTCGGGTGTGTGGGCTGCTCTGGCAGCCTCCACATGATCACAATCAGTGGCTGGTGAAGGAATTGATGTGTGGCAAGAAGGAATGAATCCATTGTGCCAGGCAGGGAGGGAGCCCTGCATCTCTACCCCATCAGTGGTGACAGCCATGGCTCAGCCACCAGCACATCAGCCCTCTGCAGGAGCCAGGGGCTGCCCAACCCATCAGGATGGGGGGATCAGGGCTGGGTACAACAGATTTCCAGGAGCTGGTGAAGCCATCAAGGACACCTGTAGTCCCCAGGACTTGTGCTCCTGCAGTGTCCTTCCAGATGGCCTGGTGCAATCACAGGCGGATGTCACCTGATGCTGGTGACATGGGGCTATTCCCTGCCCACAGAAGGTACCCCACTGTGCAGGTGTGCTGGCATGGGCTGCCCCTGGGCACCCAGCGTGTCAGGTACCAGCTGTCCCAGGAGCTGACAGGCAGTGTGTGACTCTGTCTGCTGGGAGAGGGGACCAGAGAACACTGACACCCAAAGGCAAGATGTCCACCCCCTACTCCTCAGCCCAGTGTCCCCCTCCTCGGGTTTGTCTCAGAGGAAACCAGGCAAATCCAGCCTGGCCCAGCTTAGGCTGTCTGCAAGAGCTGCCCTTTGCCCTGCGCTCTCCCTCCCACTCCCCGGGGTCCCGCAGGCAACCGCCCCCCTGGGAGCTGGGGCCCAGAGGTGCCCTGGTGCTCAGGGACAGGCTGGAGGTCCTGCCTTGCTGGTGGGGGGCAGGGATGGCCCCAGGGGGGCCGAAGGCATAGGGTGGGCCCTGGGTGGGCCCTGGGAGGGCTGGGAGATAGTCCGTGAATGTTATCAGCCCATCGTCTCACGGGACAGGGAAGAGCCATAAAGGGCTGTGCCCTCGCCCTGGACGCAGGCAGCATTCCAGGAGGGAGCCCGGGCGGGCAGCATGGGGCGGCCGCTCTCCCCTGGACCCTGCCTTCTCCTCTGCCTCCTCGCCCAGCTCGCCGCTGCAGCCTCTGGTGACAGGGGACGTGTGGGACAGTGGGGTAAGAGCCTCTGGTGGGGGATGCTGGGGCTGGTGTCACTTCCCTGGGGATCTCCAGGGACCATGTCACCTCCCCATGGGATAGCAGCAAACGGGAGCCCTCATGGCCACCTCACGGTGCTCTGGGACCACAACCTTTCAGCGGGTTGGTCTCAGCGCCCCCCCGCCCAAAGCAGGCCCTGCCCCACCCCCGGCCCTGCTGCTCCCAACCCCCATCCCTGACTTTGGATGAAGTGGCCCGATAGCCACAGCCAGCCGAGGTTACCCAGCCATTGCACACTCGCTGTGGCTGATCCTCAGGCTCCTCATCGACTCCACTAAGAGGTACAAGGGACTTCCCTGCCAAACTGTGCCTCAGTTTCCCTTCTGCACGTGGTTTCTAAGCAATGCTGGTCTGCAAAAGACCATGCTGATCTCCAGGGATTTCATGGTCCCTCATGGAAGGGGGGTTATAGGAGCTAAATTCGCCTCGGGTAGAGATGGCCACGCTGGACCCCCGGGGGTGCCCCTGGAGGCCCCCAGCTCTGCTCTCACCTCCAGATGCTGAGAAGACCCCGGGCTACTGGAATAAAGGTGCCAGGAGGAGGCTGGAGTTGGCCCTGGCCTTGCAGCCAGCAGCACAGCGGGCCAAAAACATCATCCTCTTCATGGGTGACGGTGAGTGTCCCAGGTCACTGCCAGGCCCTGCAGCTCCCCAGCAGCCAGGGGATGTGGCTGATGAGAAGATGGGGCTGGGCAAGCCCTCGGGCAGTGCCTGGGGAGGGCAGGGCGGTCCCTGGCCCTGGCAGGGGGCCACCACATGACTGGGACACACCCACAGGCATGGGGCTGTCCACCATGTCAGCGGCTCGGATCTACAAGGGGCAGCTGGCCGGCGGCTCAGGCGAGGAGAGCGTCTTGGCCATGGAGACCTTTCCCCACATGGCCCTGGCCAAGGTGAGTGGGGCAGTGCTGGGGGGGACAATTCTCCTGCCCCTGCTTGAAACCCCACTGCACCCATCTTACTTCCAGACCTACACCATCGACCGGCAGGTGCCCGACAGCGCTGGCACGGGCACCGCCTACCTCTGTGGGGTGAAGGCCAACGCCAAGACTCTGGGGCTGAGCGGGGCAGCCATCTATGGAAAATGCCGCACCACCTTTGGCAATGAGGTGGACTCCATCCTGCACCGGGCTAGGCTGGCGGGTACGGGGCAGCAGTAAACCCTGTCAGAGAGCCTGGCATGGCCATCCCATGCTGTGCAGGGCTGGATGGATTCCCTGTAAACCCTTGCCCATGCTGCAGGCAAGGCTGTGGGCATCGTGACGACCACGCGGGTGCAGCACGCGTCCCCCGCGGCAGCCTACGCGCACTCGGCCAGCCGAGGCTGGTACGCTGACGCCAACATGCCCAAGGAGGCCCTGCAGGATGGCTGCAAGGACATCGCCTACCAGCTGGTGCACAACACTGACATCAACGTGAGCTGGGGAGTGGGAGCGGGAGGGAGGGGTCCCCAGCAGCACTGGGAGGGTCTGCTGAGCTCCCCGGCAGGTGATCCTGGGCGGCGGGAGGATGTACATGACCCCCAGGCAGACTCCAGACCCCGAGTACCCAGAGGACCCAGATCAAAATGGCACCAGGAAGGACGGCCGGGACTTGATTGCCGAGTGGCTGAGTGCCAAGCAGGTAGCGTGTGAGGGAACAGGGAATGTGACTCCAGGCACAGGGTGTGTGACGTTGGCACTGGGTCTGCTCTCGCTGTCAGGGTGCCCGCTACGTCTGGGACAAGAAGGGCCTGGATGCGGTTGAAGATGACTCCGTGAGCCACCTTATGGGTAGGAGCATCACTGCCTGCACCAATGGCAATGCTTCCTCCTCCCCTCTCTGGAGGTGTCGGCAGGGGCACAAAGCAGCCCTGGACCCCCTCATCCTCCTCCCCCAGGCCTCTTCGAGCCCAAGGACATGAGGTATGAGCTGAACCGCAACACATCCACAGACCCCTCCATCGTGGAGATGACGGAAAAGGCCATCCGCATCCTGCGCAGGAACCCCAATGGCTTCTTCCTCTTTGTGGAAGATGAGTAGCTCCAGGCGGGCAGTGTGGCTGGGGCTGGGGTGGGATGTGGGTCCTGGGAGCAGGTGGCGATCTGAGGGGACAGGAGAGAGGGTAATGGCCACGTTCCCCATGCAGGTGGCAGAATTGACCATGGCCACCACAGTGGCCGGGCCAAGCAGGCGCTGATGGAGGCCGTGATGCTGGACCGGGCGGTGGCACGGGCAGGCGAGCTCACCTCCCCCACTGACACCCTGACTGTGGTGACAGCTGATCACTCCCACGTCTTCACCTTTGGGGGCAGCACTCCACGTGGCAACTCCATCTTCGGTGGGTCTGGGGAGGGGCAGTGAGTATCTCTCTTCCCACCTCACCCTGTTGCTGCCATGGGAGGCTGAGCTGGTCCAGGCAGGGAGATGGGGAGAGGTACCCAGCTGGGACAGGGGGTGACAATGTCTTTCCCTGTGCCAGGACTGGCCCCCAAGAAAGCCAAGGACAAGCGAGCCTACACCAGCATCCTCTATGGCAATGGTCCTGGCTACAGCATCCGTGATGGGGTCCGTCCAGCTGCCAGCCTCCCTGCTGCAGGTACGAGCCTGCTGGGGATGTGGCAGAGCCATGGGGTGGCTGGGGACAGATTCCCAGTGAGTCAGCTGGGGATTGGGTGGAGGCACAGGGTGGTTGGGGACAGCATCCCACTGGCATGGCCACTGCGGCCACACAAGGTCATGGTGCCACCGTGAGGCTCAGGAGTCACTTGGGCAGAAATCATGCTGACAAAGGACTGATGGGAGCTGTCTCCCCACTCCTGTGACGTGTCAGGGAGCCAGACCCCCAGCCCCATTTCTCCTCTCCCCCTGCAGAGGACAAGGACTACAGGCAGCAGGCAGCTGTGCCCCTGGAGACAGAGACTCACAGTGGGGAGGACGTGGTGGTGCTGGCCCAGGGCCCCATGGCCCACCTTTTCCACGGGGTGCAGGAGCAGACCTACATCGCCCATGCCATGGCCTACGCTGCCTGCATCGAGCCCTATGCCACAGAGCCCGGGTGCAGGGCAGCCCGCAGGGCCTCGCATGGCACACAGTGCTCCCCACAGCCCCTGCTCGCCCTCCTGGCCCTCTGCATGACTGCCCTCATAGTGAGGGGCTGAGAGGCTCTGGCTGAGTTCCACTGTGGACAGGACCAAGGGTGCAATAAAACACATGTTGTTTGTCTCCATCCACCGTGCAGAGGTGGTCACCTCCTGAGGTGCTACCCTGTGCCTGTTTCCCCAGTTGACTGTGGCTCCTTGTTTCCCCTGGGACCAGCACTGGAGGCACTGGGGTGAGGGAGATGATGAAGTGCGGGTGAGGGGAGGCAATGTTCTCCCCAGGTTTGCCCAATGGGGGCACAGTACACAAGGGTTGGTACATTCCTGGCAAGGGCTGAGCAAGGAGCAGAGTTTTAGTCCACATCCATGGATTGATTTATTGCTCAAGAAAGCCTGGGCAGAGAGCAGGGTGCTCAGTGCACAAGTGACCCCAGCTGCTCCCCATACCCACCGTTGTCCCAGGCCCAATGCTCAGCACTGCCCATGGCACCCTGGGACAGGGCATTGCCCTGCCTGGCACCACAGCACCGTGGCCAGGGCAGGTTTTTGTGCCAGCACTGCACATCTTCTTGTCCCTGCATCCATCTGTGCCCCAAGCTCATCTGTGCCCAGCAGGCACAAAGTGTTGTGCCAAGGAGGTGCCATCAGCCCAGCCCCATGGCCTTTGTGCGAGCTGCTCGGCAGAGACGTGCTGAACCCCTCCACACACCCTGCTAGGGCTGATCCCTGTCCAAAGTCCCTCCCTGGACCTGCTGGATTTACAGACACTGCCAGCAGCGTTGGCCTGTCAGATCTCACCATGCGGCTCCTGGCATCCCTCACCCTCTGCCTCTGGGCAGGGCTCAGCACCGGTGTCATCCCAGGTGGGGACAAGGATGGGGATGGGGATGGGTGCCTGGCTGGCTGTGGCAGGTGTCCAGGGTGTCAGCCTGGCTGGCCACAAGGAGGGCTTGGGGAGGGGGGATAAGGCTGCCCAGCTGGGCAAGGATTAATGGGGGTTAGTTGCTCCTGTACTCCTGGGGTTTCTGAACCAGCTTTTCCCCAGGTTTTTGTTTGCTTCTGTGCAGGGGGCTGGTCTGGGGGAAGTGCCTCTGTCACCATCGCCAGCATGGATTTGGCCCCATCCCACTCGCCAGATAACTCCCCATCATGTCTGGTTTTGCTGCCCCTCCTTGTTCCCTGCCCCAGGACCCTGGGGCCAGGCAGTGGGTGCAAGCCTACATGGTCTCCCCCTACCCCAAATAGCCCCCCTGAACCACTTGGTCCACGTGAGAGGAGGTCCCAGCATGGGAGTGCCCAGGGAATGAGTATCCCTGGGATGTGGATACCCTGCAGGGGTGCCCCAGGGATGGAGGTGCTAGTGAGCTGGGATTGATGGGTGTTTGCACTGTCCCAGCGGAGGAGGAGAATCCATCCTTCTGGAACAAGCAGGCTGCTGCAGCCATCGAAGCCTCCTTCAAAATCCAGCCCAGGATAAGCCAAGCCAAAAACCTCATCCTTTTCCTTGGGGACGGTGAGTCCCACCAGCCCCCTGGCAGGCAGGCTGGCATGGCCAGTGCTCTGCTGAGTGAGATGTGTGGATGGCACCTGGTCCAGAGGGTGACCAGGACTCTCTCTCTGCCAAGGATTTGGGGTCCCCACCATCACAGCCACCCGCATCCTAAAGGGGCAGCAGCAGGGGAAGCTGGGCCCTGAGACCCCTCTTGCTCTGGATGCTTTCCCCTACGTGGCTCTCTCTAAGGTAAATTCCAGCATGCTGGAAAGGGGCCATGGTGGTCCCGGGCATGGGGACATGGTGATCCCGGGCATGGGGCTGCAGGCACCCCAGGGCTGCACAAGTGTTGTGCAGGGGGTCCCTCTCCATCCCACACGTGTCCATGGGTGAGTGAGCACGGCAGGGGGTGCTGGGGGGACACCCCACTGAGGACCCCTGCCCTGAGCCCCTCTGTCCTCGGCAGACCTACAATGTGGACAGGCAGGTCCCGGACAGCGCGGGGACAGCCACAGCCTATCTCTGCGGGGTGAAGGGCAACTACCAGACCGTGGGGTTGAGCGCGGCCGCCCGGCACTCGCAGTGCAGCACCACGGCCGGCAACGAGGTGATCTCAGTGCTGGAGCGAGCCCGCAAAGCTGGTAACGGGACATGCAGGGCTGGGGGGGACCCTGTGGGGACAAGGGGTGTCACACTGGGGGCTTTCCCCATAGCTTGATGGTGGGGACCCTGTGTTGCCCTTGGTTTGATGAGCTGGGTTTGTCAGGGAAGGCAGTGGGCGTGGTGACCTCGACGCGGGTGCAGCACGCGTCGCCCTCGGGGAACTACGCGCACGTGGTGAACCGGGACTGGTACGCGGACGCCAGCATGCCCCAGGATGCGCGGCTGCAGGGCTGCAAGGACATCGCCTGGCAGCTGGTCCACAATGTCGACATCAACGTGAGCGCCCGTGCATGGGAGGAGGGGAGAAGGGACAGACCCCTCTCAGGGCACCCCCACTAACATTTCATCCACCTCATCCCCTCCAGGTGATCCTGGGAGGTGGTCGGAAATACATGACCCCTGTGGGGACACCGGACCCTGAGTACCCCACCAACAACAAGCAGGATGGGATACGCGAGGATGGGAAAAATCTCATTGACATGTGGCTGGAGGCACGGCCGGTGGGTGACACATCAGGGACGGTCCCCTGTCCACTGCCCCTGGCACAGGGCCAGGCACTCACTAACTCCCTGAGGGATTTGCCCACAGGGTGCCCGCTATGTCTGGAACAGGACAGAGATGTTGGCTGCTGCCGCCAGCCCCAGCGTGAATTATTTGATGGGTAACAAAGGACCCCTGTGCCAGGACCCAACAGGTGCTGGGACACTCAGGCGCTGATGCTGTCCCCAACACATCCCCTCACAGGTCTCTTTGAACCTGGGGACATGAAGTACAGCCTGGTGCGTAACACCACCCTGGACCCATCACTCACTGAGATGATGGAGGCAGCCATCACCATCCTGAGCAGGAACCCCAATGGCTTCTACCTCTTTGTAGAAGATAAGTTGGGGCTTGTGCCCCTGAGGCCAGTGAGAGGGGGGTGCAGGGTGGGGGCAGGAGTTGGGCGTGCTGCTGTCTGTCCCCAGCCCACCGTGGATGCCCATCTGCAGGTGGCAGAATTGACCATGGCCACCACGACGGTGCAGCCCACAAGGCACTGACGGAGGCGGTGGAGTTTGACCAGGCCATCGAGCGGGCTGGTGTCCTGACAGACGAGGCTGAGACCCTCACTGTTGTCACCGCTGACCACTCGCACGTCTTCTCCTTTGGTGGCTACACCCTGCGTGGCACCTCCATCTTCGGTGGGGCTCTGCCCTGTGCTGGGTACTGCCAGCCCTGTGGCAGCCTGACTGTGGCCAGAGGGGTGATACGGGTGTTCCTTGGCTTATCCTCCTTCTCCATTGTTCCCTCCCCAGGTCTGGCCCCCAAGACAGCTCTTGATGGGAAGAACTACACATCCATCCTCTACGGGAATGGGCCAGGATACCCAGGCTCTGATCGGCCCAATGTGGACCTGGACACAGCCAGTGAGGGCACAGAGACCATGGCTGGGTGGTGGGGTGGGGCTAGGGGCCATCACGGATCCCCCTCACCCCCTTCTCTCCCCTCCCCAGCACAGTTCGAGTACCTGCCGCAGGCGGCTGTGCCCCTCGACTCGGAGACCCATGGCGGTGAGGACGTGGCCATCCTGGCCAAGGGCCCCATGGCCCACCTCTTCCACGGGGTGCAGGAGCAGACCTACGTGGCCCATGTCATGGCCTACGCCGCCTGCATCGAGCCCTACACCAACTGCCGCCAGCGGGACTCTTCCCCTGGCATCCGCGCCAGCCCCCTGGCTCTGCTCCTGCCTGCCCTCCTTCTGCCCCTCTTCCACTGATCCCATGTCCCCAGGGCACCCCATGGGTCAGACTCACTTTCCCCTTCCTCCCCACAGTGTGGCACCTGCAGCTTTCTGAAGCGTCCTTGGTCTGGATGCAGCAGCTGTGGGGACACTGAACCCCAGGCAGTGGGGTGTTAAATAAACACAGGGTGTGACACTGGTGGCACAGGTGTGTTTGTGGAGTGGGGGTGCCTGTGCCATGTGGGCAGGGCTGGGGGTGCTGCCCACCGCTCCCACCCCCTGGCCATGGCCCCTGGCAACCGCCCAGCATATCCAGTGCTTTATTGACCAGAAAGAGCAGCAAAAAATACAGCAGTGTCTGTGTGCCCTTGCTCCCAAGCGGGCTGGCATTGCCTGGCCCCAGCTCTGCCGCTGTGCCCCACCCCCGCAGGGCTGGTGCATGGACAGGATGGGGCTGGCACCGGGAATGCCAGGGAGGGCACCGTGCAGGGGAGGCTTTTGTCATGGGACCATGGTGATTCTGGAGTCCTCCCCCTGCCTTGACTGACGCTGAGATGGATGTGGTAGGGCTGGGTGAAGGGTTTGGGGTGGGTGGGCAGAAAAGGGGGTACAGGGGTGCCTGGGCATGCCCTCTTTCCTCCATGGGGAATGAGAATACTCCAGTGCACAGGGCAGTGGGTAGGAGGGGGATGGGCAGGAGGCAGCTGCCCAACCCAAGTGTCTCTCTGCTGCCTCCACCCCTATGGCAGGTGCCTGCCCTTGGGGTGACCCCCTGTGACCTTTTACCTGGAGAATAGGAAGGGGAGATGGGAAGTTGGGGAGTGGGCACAGGGTGTCACTTAGGCAGGGGTGGGGATGGAGGGTCCCAGCCTGCTGGAGGGGGATCGGCCTCACCACACCGAGCACTTGTGCACTGGGTTCATGGGCGAGTTCTTGGGGCAGTGGAAGACCCGTCCAAACTCCTCAAACTGCGAGACACTGCCCAGGACCCTGCCGGGAGAGGGGGGCACCTCAGAGCTGGGCACCTCCCACCCNACTCAGGGCACATGCTCACCCCAGCAGTACCCCATCCCCCACCCCAGGGATATCACCAAAAATCTGCTGGTACCTGCACTCCAAAGGGTGCTCATCCCACTTAGCACAGCACTGACATCTGTGGGGAAGGCTGGCACCCAACGTGCTCCCAGCCCACCCCATTTTGGGAGCAGCCAGTACCTGTAGTGCTCCGGGGCGTGCTTGTCTGTCAGCACCTGCAGGTAGATGGACTGGGATCGCCGCTTGATGCACCAGTTCTGCAGGGGAGAAAGGTTCCATGGACAAGCCACATGGGGCACCCTGGGTCCTGGCAACCACCAGGGCACATTGGCCCTTCTGGCCACTAGGGGTTGAGGGCAGTGATGCCCTGGTTGTATTTGTTATTGTAGGGTCTCCCAGGAGCCTGTGTACATGCTATAAGTGGCTTGGGAGAGAGAACCTGGAGTCATGTTTGTTATTGTAGGGTCTCCTAGGCTGTAAGCTGCCTGGCTGCAGGGTTTCCTAGAATTTAGGGACAGTGTGTATTTGTTACTGTGGAGCCTCTGGAAGTCATGGGGGGCACACACATTTATTATTGCAGGGTCCACAGGAGCAACTGGACAGTGTGGGGTGATCATTCAGGGCTGAGCTCTGTACCCTGAGCCCAGGACCTGTTGATGCAGCTGAACCCAGCTCCTGGCCATGGGCCCTGGGTCCCCCAGGGCTCTCTTCCGATCCCTTTGGGCCGCTGGCCCCACACAAGGTGACCCTCCTGCCCCAACACCAGTTACATGTGAGGAGGACAAGGGCTCACCTGGGCAAAGGCGATGAAGAAGAGCTGGTCGTGTGTGTATTTCATGTGGTGCAGGGGATGCTCGGGGCCATGCTCCCGCACCCACTTCTGGTAGGCCTGGAGAACAAGGGATGCTCTCAGCATGGCCTGGGCACTCACCCAAACCCACCCTGAACCCACCCCCAGGCCCCCAGCGATCAGCAATCAGGATCATGCCCACCCCTTGATGCAGAGAGTAAGGAGGGGTGGGGGGATCTCCTGCCCACTCATAGGGATAGCATGAGCAGCTGCCCCACGGCTGTGACACCCAGGGTGAGGGGACACTTACGTAGTAGGCGAGTTTGAGCCCCCCCATGTCAGCGATGTTCTCCCCCAGCGTGTGTTTGCCATTCACCTGCCGAGAGAGGAGAATTGACAGCATGAACAGAGGTGTCCCCATCCCCACCCCGGCACCAAGGCTGCACCCAGTGCCCTGAGGAATTTCCAGGCTCAGGTGTGAGGAATTGTTGGGTCTCAGGGCTGGGCAGGGCAGAGTCAGTTCTCCTGCAGGCACCCAGCCCTAAGCGATGGAGCAGCAGGGACCCCACCGTGGGACAGCTGTGCCCTGCTGGGCATTGTCTGGCAGGTGAGGAGGGTCTCACCCTCTGGTTGTAGACGGTGAAGTTGTCGTAGAGGTTGACAATGCACTGTGCCTTCTTCAGGAACTTGCTGTACGACCGCTCCGTCCACCAGTGCACCAGGTTCCCATGCCGGTCGTACTGTCCCCCTGCCAAGGCAGCCACCACCTCCCATCGTCCCAAGGGACCCAGGCGTCCTGCCTGGCTGCCCCACCCCACCCACCTCACATCCGGGCAGGATATGGGGGGGGGGGACACACTCACCCCAATCATCATAGCCGTGGGTCAGCTCGTGCCCGATGATGGTGCCAATCCCACCATAGTTCAGCGACCTGTGGGGTGGGAGCAGAGGTGAGAGAGTGGAGAGCACGGTGCTGGCAGGGACGGGGGTGACCCCATGACATGACAACCCTCCGGCCATCCCCCAGCCCCACACTCACTGCGGGAACTCGGGGTCGTAGAGGGTGGGCTGCAGGATGCCAGCAGGGAACACTGGGGACACAGGAGAACATTGCAGTTGGGTGTCACCCTGCCCGGTACCCACCCACAGCATCACCCAGCACCAGGGGACGCTGGGTCGTGTCCCCATCCCAGATCCTCCCCGCTCCCGCCCCGGGGGCAGATCGGGAGGCAGGCAGTGCTCACCCATCTGGTTCTTGTTGGGCAGGTAGTAGGCGTTCAGTGCCTGGGGAGGCAGCAGCCACCTGCAAGGAGAGATGGCAGTGCTGGGCTGCAGAACACTGAGGGATATGGAAGTGCCATCCCTTTGCACAGCTGGGGAACAGAGGGGCACTCCTGGCATCCCTGTGCCCTTCTGCCTACACCCTGTGGGGTGCATCTGGGCACAGGCACAGGGGTCACTGGTGGCACCATGCTGGGCCCCTCCATGTCCCCCCAGGGCAAGGGGATACCCACGCGGACTTGTCCACCTCCTGCCGGATCTTCTTCACCGAGAGCCTGATGCTGAAGGCGATGCTGTTGAGGATGTTCTTGAAGTAGGTCTTCTCATCCACCTCAAACTGGGAGGGCAGAGCCACATCAGGGGAGATGCCAGCCCCAGGAGTGTGGAGGGCAAGTCTGTGGTGTCCTCCCACCCCTGTGAGCCTTGGTGACTGTGTGGATGTGTCACAAGTGTGTTCTCATGCTGTGTGCCCACAGGGGCAGCTGCTTTTCTGTCAGCTCTGTGAGGTCCCTGGGCCATGCTGGCACCCCCAGCCCTTGCTGAGGATGGGCTAAGCTCTGGGGGCTGCTAAGTGGGAAAGAAGACCCCATCCCAGACCTCAGGGACTGTGTGGCACTGCCTGTGTGGGGCACCCTGCCAGCAGTGAGCACAGTGAGCACCAGGAGGGGGCTTATTTTGGGGTTGCATCTCCACAGACCCTGATGCAGATGTGGGGACCATCTTCCCCCACCATGTGCCCTCACATGCTCCTGGACTACCCCTTGCCTCATATTCCTTGTCGATGGCCTCTGGCTTCAGAAGGAAATCAGGGTATCCGATCATCACCATCATGTACCGGAGCTGTGGGCAAAATGAGTGGTGGGTTCAGGCCCCTATCCCATGTGCCCCCAGCTGCTGATGGGGCCAAAGACAGGCGTGCATGCTAGGGCTCACTACCTTGGCCCTGGCTGCTCTCCGTGTCTCCTCATCCATCCAGTCCAGCTCATCCAGGCGCTGGTCAAGGATGTATTTGATGTCCTCCACCAGCTGCTGCACCTATGGTGGGTCACCATGGTGCTGGCACAGCATCCCCACCATCCATCACCGGGCAGACAGCCCTTGGTGGGGGCAGTAGGCACTTTGGCAAGGTGATGGGAGATAGTGGTGGCTTCATGCCCATAGGCAGCATCACCTACCTTGGCTTTGCTGGCAGAGGAGAAGTGCTCCTCAACGAAGAGAGCTCCCAGGGCCATGCCGAAGTGCTTGTTGGCCTGGCTCAGGCAGATCTTACCCGGCTCCAGCTGCTTCTCATTGCCCTCCATCTCCTTGGAGAGCTCGTGGATGGCATCGCGGAAGGGGGTGGAGAGGTGCTCGCTCAGCACCACCACGATGCGCCACAGCATGTAGTTGTGAAGGATCCTGTGACAGGGACAGGAGCAGCCCTCAGCATGTCCCCAGGCATAGGGGAGGGTGGGAGCATGTGCCAGGATGGGGACACCCCTGCTTGGGGACACAGAGGGGCCATGGCTGGTGGGGGCACAGGGACATGGTACCATGTCACTCCCTGATGTGTGATGAGTCTGGTGACCTCTAGCATGGGTGGCTCACCAGGTGTGCAGGCACAACCAGGGTGCTGTGGGGCTCACAACAGTGCCTTCTCCCACAAGCTTTCCCAGATTTTCTGTGCCCAGCCTGGCCTTCCCAGGAGGGTGATGTTGGGAGGTTCCAGCCACAGCTGTCCTGTGTCCCCTGCCAGGCTGAGGAAGGTGCTGGGGGCACAGGGGGTGCCAGCCCCCCTCACCTGCTGGGTGTCACACGGATGAGGTCGGACACCTTGTGCATGTAGTCAGTGGCCAGCAGCACCACCTCCTCCTCCTCCGAGAAGTTGTCATGGAAGATACGGTCCAGCAAGCGCTTCCACTTGAGCTGCCAGGGCAGGCACTGTCAGGGGGGCATGGGGACCCCCATTCCATGCCACCCTCGAGGGGACCCCCTCCAGGCTTTCCAGCCTCCCACCAGAGGTGTGCATTATCCTCAAGTGGATTTAACTGGGACAGAGGTGGACATTGAAGGCATGGAGCAGGGGAACAGGGACAAGTGTGGGGCACAGGCAGATGGGGGTCGGGGTGCAAGGCTGGCACCAGGGGTACTCACCGTGGGAGTGATGCGCTGCAGCTCGGCCAAGGTCACTTTGTGGTACATGCTGCCAACGTCCCTCCGCACGTCGTCATACTCGGACACTGTGATCTGCACAGGGCGAGCACGACTGTCATCATCCCATTGCCCACCTTGAGGGTGACACAGGGATAGTGCACTGGGATGGGGCACAACTCTGGGGCAGGAGGCCATCTGTGATGTGGGTTCTGACCCACGTGCTTCCCACTTCCTGCCCCAGGAACCCTCTGCTGCCAGTGGGACTCTGAGGGCTGGTCAAAAGGTCCCCAAGGAATTGGGTTATCTGATGAATGGGCACATAGGTCCCCCCAGGGTCCAGACTGAGGTCCCCGAGACCTGGATATGGAGTCTACAAGGGCCTGGAGTGGCTTCACAAGGAGTAGATGCAGGGCTGGAGTGATTGTCCCAAGGGCTGGGACTGGAAGCTCTCAGGATGTGAGACTGGGTCCCTGAGGCTCTGCCATGTCGTCCTCAAGAGGCTGAGATCCCCAAGTTCCAGGTATGAAGGTCCCCAAGGGCTGGGAGTGGAGGGCCCCAAGGGATTGGAATGGGATTGCTTAGGAGTAGACATGGAGGTCCCCTAAAATCTGTGACTGGGATGTCCAAGGACTGTGACAGGGACACCCCAAAGTTCATGGCACGCATCCCTCTCACATTGGCAAGGTGCTGCTCCAGCTGCAGGATCTCCCGGGCTTTCTGCTCCACATTCTCGGCCCCCAGGAGGGTGAGCAGTCGCTCCATGAACACCCGATATGCGGCCAGGATCTGTTCAGAGGGAAGGGATGCTCAGTGCCACCCCGCACTGCCCTGTGGCACCCCAGTCCCCAGCACTGCTGGCAGTGGGGAGCCCTCTGTCTGCCAGCCATGCTGGGTGCTGGTCCCTCTCCTGGTGTCCCCAAGGCATCGTTGAGCCCCCCTCACCTTCTCACTCTCCTCATCCTGCCCCAGGTAGAGGGTCCGTTCGGGCAGGGTCAGCCCATCCTGGTCGATCTGGGGGCAAGAGACGGGGGCAGTGAGTGAGCAGAGGGAGGGGGGATGAGCTGAGCCAGGCGCCCCTCAGCCTCCCCATAGGGCAGAGTGCCCCTGCTGTCCCCGGAGCCGAAGGGTGGCAGTGTGCTGGAACAGCCCCAGGAATGGGCATGGCGGTGCCTCAGTTTCCCTCCTGCTAGGGGCTGCTGGAGCTGCAATAGGCAGCATGGAACAGACTGGGAGTGCAGGGCAGAGAGCAGGCCCCTGCTCCATGGCCTGACTGGCTCATAGGCTGCCTCACAACCTGCCCTATGCTGCCACCACTCTCTGCCCCATCCCTGCTCCCTGGTGTCCCCCCAGTTGCCCCATGGCCGGCCCCACTCCTATGCTGCAGCCTGCATGGGGAGACACCCTCGCTCTTCACACGTGCCCCTGCTGTGCTGCAACCACAGGCACAGCCTCTAACCCGTACACACAGCTGAGCACACTTGCACGGAGGTGCACACTCACACTCACACAGACACACACACACAAACACAGGGGTAACTCACCCCTCTGGACATGCACCTATGGATGCTCACATCCCCACACACGGACCATCCATCTTAGCCCCGCTCTATGCACACACACACACACACACACACACACACACAGAAACACGCCCCCTCTCCTTCTCTCTGTCTCAGCTCCCCGCAACCCACTTCACCAGCCCCCCTCCACTCACAGCCGCAGCGCTGCCCACACACCCACGGGCACCTCCAGCCTTCCTCCCTCATCTCCCTCATCACTCCTGCCCCCTTTGATTTCCCAGACAGGTGCTGAAACCTGCAGCCCTCACACACACCTCCAACCCCCTCACACACACCGTGTCCGCTCACACCCATAGCACACTCACCCCCAGTCACG
>VZTZ01036617.1:0-11043 GCA_013400955.1 Drymodes brunneopygia
ACATTATGGCTTTAAAGCATTCTTTAATTTTAGTGATATTTTTACACCATTAGTTAGTACTACATTAAATACATGTGATTTAGGAAAGATATATCTTGACGTGTCATTGAAAACTTGTGACTTCCCTCACTTTGTAATTAATTCTTAACTGATGAAAAAAAGGAGCAGTGATCTTATAGCAGCAATTGAATTGACATATAGCGATGTGTCACACTACTGATATTTCTTGCATAAGGCACTGCTACTTAATAGGTACTCTTGAAGTTATCTAGGAAGGATTAAATTGTAACAAAGTCACTTAAGATGTGAATTTTAGATTCTCTAATAAAAACAGTACTCGAAAATAAGTTACTAGTAACTATTATAAATAATTTTCCTAAAGAATTTTCTAAAGGATAAAGCAGTATTTTTTGTCATAGAGTAGGCTTTGTTCAAATACTAAACCTGGAGTCTGCTGATTAAACAGAACATGTGAGGAAGAGGATTATAAGGACATCCTTAATAGAGCAGACCAAAAGTTCATAATGTTCAGTGGCCTTAGCCTGGTGGGGACCCAGGAGCATATAATCTTATAGAAAGATTATGAGAACAGGTAAACATATGATAATAATGCTTCAGAGGAAAAACTTTTCAGCTTTCATCAGTTTGCATCTGAGATACTTTCTACACTCATTACTGTAGCTGTGTGCTAACTAGTGCTGGCTGGATTATTTTTTTCTTCAATTGATGTAATTTCTTCAATTTATCTTTTCGTTTCCACAACAGCTTGCAGTACTTTGTAACGTACATTGCCTTGACTGTACCACTGGACACTAATTTAATTTGATGTTTCTCAGGATGTTTTATTATTAGAAATAAATAGAATGATAGAATATCCTGAGTTGAAAGGGACCCACAAAGATCATCAAGTCCGACTCGTGGCTCTGCACACCATGTGTCCAAGTGTTGTCTAAATGCTTCCTGAACTGTGTCAGGGTTGGTGCAGTGACCACTTCCCTGGGGGGTTCCAGTGCCCAGCCACCCTCTGGGAGAAGAACATTTTCCTATTCATCTCTCTGCCTCAAAACTTTGTAGACCTCTAGCATAAAGTTGACTCATTGCAGCTGCATATCTGTATCCTTTTTGGGTTTCTACAGTTGTATAATTTCAGTTTCTGTGAATATCTGGCCAGTATCAATATCTTGAACAGTTTGTGCTATCTTTAATGAAAACATAGCTCTTCCAATTTTCTATTGAATCTATTTTTACCCATCAAAAAAGTCCTTTATATGACACTGGGAATGTTTTTCAATGCAGATACAAAGTAAAAAACCTCAAGTGTTTTGCAGATAGAATATATCTCATTTCTATAACAAAATTGTATTTTCATATATGGAAGCCAGTCATTCACAACATGTTGTTATGAAAATACTGGCGATGAATTTTGTGTGTTCAAGTATTAGATATTTTCTCATCTGCTTCTTATATTTGTTAAAACTGTATTTAAAATTTGAAGCTTCTGATGTAAAATACTCTTTACTCTCTGAGTTTTTTTCTTTTGCTACTAACAATACTAGATTATTAAGAAAAATAACTTTCAGTATGAAAAAAAAGGCATTTGAGAGAGTACAGCTTTACTGGTGCAAATATGTTTTCATTTCCTTTGGTTATTTTTCCCAAATGGTAGTTACTAAGTGACTCACTAATAACTACATTATGCCTTTCAACAGTACATTGATTTATTTCATTTGCAATGACAAGTTTATTCTTCATGTATTTTGGAGTAGCCTATCCAAATTTTGGGTTCTGCCTGTTCAGCAAAACTTAATTTTTCCAGCAGCTATCACAGAGGTTCTATTTTCTACAAGAAATGAGTGGTTTGGTTGTATCAATAGAAGAAGTTTAAATAGAACTCATTTCAAAAGGTACCTAGCATAAAATGTACTTCTCTTAACTGACCTGAACATAAGATCTTAAAATACCCACTGTGTCTCCTTATGTGAATTTCCCCTTTGTCCTAATGGATGGAAACATTGTAGTTCAAATGTTTAATTGCCCCTGTCCTCATCTTTGGACCAGGTTCCTTTCTATGACCAAGATCTCTTCCCTTGCTAGTCTATGATTTGACATTATGAGAATCTCTGCACATAGTGCCATATCAGAATTGAAATTCAGGTGGGAAAGTGGTCCACATAGGCTGTGGACACTTATGACATAAAGTCTGCAACTGATTCAAAGGTATTATTTTTCACCATGTAATCTATTATTCTAAGAGGTAGTTTACCACAAAAACAAGTATTTTCCTAAGAAACTTAATTTTATTGGAAAGCTGTTATTTAAACTGAAACCCAGTATAGATAGAAGTGTTCCAACTATGTTTCTTAATCTTAGAGATCCAGGCTGATGCAGTTGAAGCCTTTGTGCAACCTCGTAGTGCGTCTTTTGCAAAACAGCTCCTTTTTCTTTTTATTTTTTTTGTGTCTGTAAATAAATAGTTTGAAAAGCTCTCAGAATACTGTGCATTTTGTAAAGCTTCGTTTTTGTGTGTTCTATTTCTCAGTACACATACGATTGCACTAAATATGATACTACCTCTGTAATGATATTTTATAACCCTTTGTCTATCAATCTGTGAACTTCTAAAATAAGAGTAGATCAGCAGTAATAATTTGGTCTCTGTTTTCAAGAAGACAAACCGTTTCACCCAGTTGGAAGAATAAGTATTGGGGCAGGGGGCAAGGGGGACAGAGAGAGCAGGGAGCAGAAACAAACCACCTTCTCTTAGATTTCTTTTTTACATTGTTTAGTTGGAGGGCAATGGTTTGAAATCCTTCATTAATTTTGGCATCTTGCAGATTCTGTACTCAGAGGAGACAGTGATGATCGTTTAGTGACAGTGCCAGCTGGAAGCAATGTCATGTACAGGGTGTAAGCAGCTATCTAACACCCTGGGTCCTGAGCTGGAGGAGAGATTTTTATCTGTAGGAATTCTCAAAGAACATTGTACTAAATGTTCAAACTCTCTCTCTGTTCCCTTAGGCCCATCTCTAATACAGGCCCAGCTGCTGAAGTTGAGAGAAAGGAAAGCAGAAGGATGATGTAACTGGCAGGAGCAGAATAGTAACTGCAGCAGTGAGGAGGTGCTGTGGGGTGATTACAGCTAAACTACAACACATGCTGACATCAGATGGAGCAATCTGCCTCCTGTAGCATCCTAGAAATATGTATAAACATAGATGCTTTTCTGTGGACACTAAATAAACCAACTTGGCTTAGTCAAAGAAAACACATTACCTCAGAAAAAATTATGTTACTCTTATAACATGATGTTGCATTCTATGCAAGATTGTACATGACTGTTAATTCTGCAAAAAGGAATAAAAACCCTAGTTTTTCAGGACTTTCGGCTTATTTGTTGAACAATGTTCGATGACTAGAGGACATTCACCACTGCTAGACACTTTCTGCTTCCTGCTAATACTGCCTTCTTGGTAGGCACAGTCCTGTTTAAATGCAAATAATATAACTCTTGCTTTCATGTTACTTATTGTCTCAGATGAATCTTGAATATGTTTTTCAGGTGAACTCAATATTTTTCCTCCGCTTTGCACTATGGCTCCATAGATCTACAATCTAACAATTATTAGCATTAATCTTGCAGCTTCACAAAGAATATGTCTTTACAGCAACCACTGGCTGTTGTATTTTTACTTTTATTCTGTTCCTACATTGTCATTAGCACATGAGCTTTTCTTGTCCGGAGAAGGACAACCAGTGGTCCAGAGGACACGGGACTGAACAGTGCATTTGTTCCTCTGCTGCGGGGAATTGAGGTGTGACCGTGTGCAACTCAGTTAACTGCCTTCTGCTGTAGTCATCAGCATTTGTGAAGCAAAGATCATGAGAACATTGTTGGATGAGAAGCTGTGTACCTTAACATTGCTGAAATGCTTTCACTGCTGCTTTTGTTGTACACTCAGAAGCCTTAACTATGTCTTGAATAATGTAGATCTACATACTGGTAAAGCCCAGGCTTTGTAGCCTCTCTAATGACTGATTCAGCTTCCATTATTCTGACACCAGGTATTACTAACTGGCCTGTGGATCCCACAGAAGCTCTGTAAGTCCCACTGAGAAAGATTTCTCAGCTGTCTTCAAAAATCTCAGTCCTGTGAGTGTTCTGTTGTACAATTGGAATGTGCACTTACAAATAAATACTTTGTTTTAAGAAATATGTGGTTTATTTTTCTGTTTGTTTTATATGTGGAACTTCCATTTTAAGGCAGTATACAAGAGTTCTATTACAGAATTTAATACAAATTATTACAGTGGTCTGAATACCAATGTCACTGTGTTCATGAAACTACTTGTTCCGAATAAATCTAAGATTCTCTTAGGTCAGTAGAAGAGTCAAAAGCTCTGCCAGACAGCTCCTCAGTGGATATAAGACCCTCGTTCACTACCATAGAGAGGATATTTGCACCACACCAGGTGCAGGGCTGCAGGAAGGAGGAAACAATGCTCTCTTGTGGAATTAGAGAAATAGTCTCCTATCTCCCACTACACTTGTTCTCTGCCAAGAAGACACATTTATACTGGGACTAAAGTGCTAAAACCAGAGGCACAGAGGGTAGAAGTATAATAGAGAAACAGAATTTCAAAGAGAGTTGTTTCTTGCATAAAAAAAGTCTAGAAGTGTGGAATTGGCTTTTGTACTGATAAAGACGCATCCAGAAACATAATTTACAATGTTATTGTGAGGCATAATTCAGGAAGAGATAAGAAAAAGGCTTGCAAGGGCTGCCACTAGAATGGGAATTATGCAGATTGATAATTTTGAGATCTAGTTATCAAATCCTCACAGAAAGAAAAGTTGTAAGAACTTACACTAATTTCCATTGCAGCAACGTTGCAAAATTTATGGTTAGATCTTCTCTTTGGCAGCCACTAGAGGACAACCTGATCACATACTTTTAAGTTAGTCTGACGTTTATACCCACAGCGGTTCACAGGCACCAGGAGCCTTTAATCTACTGCCTCTTCCCCTCCACAAAGCTCATTTCTAAATGCTACAAAAAGCCAAAACTTTTAAACATATAAAAAAAAAAAGTGTCTCACAGATCCGTGTGAGAATCTGTATGAACCTGACCAATAAGTTTGATCTGTAAAGAAATGTAGAGTTTTGCACAGCTGTCAGGACACAAAGCAAAAGAATTTTCATGAAGGTAAATAAAAGGAAGTATGGAATAATGTGACCTCTGATTTGTTTGGCCTGAACTGATTCAGGTATTTTGAAGTACCTTCATCATATGTTTTTAATAACTTTTTAAATAACCACCATAACTAATCTACTGGAACATATATATTACAGCATTGCCAAAAGGCCTCAATTAGCCATATGTAGCAATAATACACAGTGAGAGCTTCTTCTCTGGAAGCCCTGCAGTCTGAGCTGTCAAGGCAGAAAGAGTGATAAAAGAAAAAGGAGGGAGAAAAGGGTTCAGTGCCATGCACCAGCAGAAACAAGGGGATGAAAAGAGAGACAGTAACAGGATCAGTGCATGCACCTGATACCTTAGAGGTGTCAGTGCACAAATAGCATTTTCTCTCTGTACAGATTTCTCTTAACTTTAAGAATAGGGTATTTATAGTTTCTGCCTTTGAGAAAAAGAAGAATTTTAAATTTTTTTCCTGAAATCACTCATTTATATGGTTATATAAATATGCCTGCATTTTTATTCTCATGCTCATTAGAGAGGCTGGCAGAAGGAAAATTACCTGTTCTTCCAGCATCCATTTCTCCTGTGTACTGTGGCTAAGAGTGAATTTTTCTCTGACTGCAGGTATCTACAAACTTCTTTTGTAAGCTAGGACAGTCTTACTTCCACATATTTACCCATATAAAGCATATTGAGCAGTCTGAAACTTCCCTGTCTCACATATATTTCCTTCTTCTTCCCATTTTTGTCAGACTTTCCCCCGGAGTAACTCTCATTACATCCAATTTCCATCTGTCCACATTTTGCACAATGGGATCTAAAAAGGGCTTGTGTTTTACCTCCTTTTACATTGAATCAGGTTTTTCTACAAAAATCAGGGCTTCTAGCCCTTAAAGGGTTAGTAACTAAATGTGCACAGAAAGCTCACTGGGGTGGGAGCAGCAAAGGCACAAAGCATTAAGTCAGAACAGCAACAGGGAAACAATGTCAGCACAAGGACAATAAACACTGTTATTCTTAGTGCTCCAGGAATAACAGTGATTATTGTTCTAGTTTAAACATCATGTTGTTTTCATAATTTTTCTGATCAACAGCATAGTGTAAGAGGAAGCGTGGAGGTGACCTATAAGGAGATTTTAAAATTATGAAAAGAAGAGGAAGAGAAATGTCCTTTTGCTCATGTTAATTTTGCATTGATGGAACTTTAAGAATGCTAAAACCATAACACCTAGACAGATGTGCATACATATTTATTTATTTCTTCATGACAATAACAGCTTCTGAATTACCATGGCACACAAACAGCCATGCGTATGGCCCCATAAAGGATCCCTTTCCTCTCCCTCCTTGGTGATACATCACTCTCTTACACTTTGCCTTTCAATGAGATTGTAAGATTTTGAAAGGAAGATCCTATACATAAATGATGCACCAAGCTAGTTGAAAGCTGTTGAATAAAGCAGCATATTGATAGTGCATCACTATTCCCCACATGAATACTGGTATTGAACAGGTACCAGTGAGATATCTGCCTTTTATGTGTATCTCTATATTTACATTCACTGCCACTAAATGGATGCTGTGAATCACTATAAAATTTGTCTACATTGATACTGCCTCACATCGTAAAATACTTGCAATGCCTTCATAGTTAAACCACATCCAATAATGCCTCTCTGCTGCTCAAAGACCATCTCACCATTCTAAGGGAATTTGCAAATTTCAATACTTGTCTGAGGTGTCCATTGTGCCCCACTGCATTGTCATTGGAGACATAACAACACAGTATATAGTGTATAGCAACTGCAAAGTAACAGTTCACTTTTCCCAGTGCTATTCCACAATATTCCAACTCACAATTCAGCAATGGTTTGGACAGCTGAGAGCCAAGTGCCAGATGTAGAAAACACTGGTTTCAGCCCTGAAAGCATAGGTTAGCACAGCTCAGGCTTCTAATTTTCCTTAATATCTTTTTGAAACACTTTTGTTAATGCCTGGTTCTATCAAACAACCTTCCACAGATTTAATTCCAGAAATGCTAAGACAGATCTCCAGAGAAACATATCAAAATAGTTTTATAAAATGAGTACGTAAAATACTTTTTCAAGTTTGTCTTCAGTTTTGCAAAGTTACTTGATTAAACCAACACCACAAAATAGGGCAATTAACCCCATTTAGTATGTCATATTGGGATGTCTGTTCCTCTTATTCTCTTGAAAAATCTCTCTCAAAAAATAGGCATAGGAATGAAGTAAGTCATTATGTATTCCAGCCAAAGGCTACCCTGCTTCTTCTTTCTTTCTTTCCAGAAAGCCCAAATTACTCCTACTATCTCAGTGTTCTACAAATGCTTTGTCTTTGTCCCTTTTGATTTCAACTGCTGCAGACTTAAAGAAGAGACATAGAATGGACTGAATTATACTGAGGGAACTTTCACCTCCAGAAATATTCCAGCTTCACAGCACAATCCCTTCCATTCCAAATCAATCATATGAAAGAAAAGTGTAACAGCTAAGGCCATGAGCAAGCAACAAAAAGAGGCATCAAGAAGAGAAAAACACAAACAGTATATACCACACAGCTCGGTCAGAAAGAGCAAAAAGAAATTACTTATAAAATAATTCAAACAAAAATCAAACTTTTTTCTTCACATGAAGCGCTTAGACAATCTGAAAATAGGATAGTTACACCTAACCCTGCCCTAAACAGTATGGTCATTGCCATTCATAAGGCATGAAAAAATTTTGTACTGGCCACAGTGTTTCAAATTATGGAATAAAGGAAATGGTTACAGATGAAACAAGAGATTTCATTAAAAAAGGCACTTTACACTCATGCTGGAAAGCAGTGCCAGGCATTGCAGGGGGAGCATGAATCTGAAAGGACATCTAACCTTCTACAGTAAATCAGGACTTTATGCATTGGTGCTAAACTGGGCTGTGCACAAGAGGAAAATAACCTTTTAGCTGATAGAACTGTCTTCTCCAATACTCAACTGTTTACAGGTGAACCACCAACAAAAAGAGAGCAGGAAAAAATAGTGAGACTGACATGCAATGAAGTTTTGCGATACAGGAGTTTATTTCAGAATCTTAAGCACTGTGCTCAATCACATAATGTTTGTGAATACAGGACTCAAAGAGCACCTACCAAAAGAAACTTCAGAGCACGGGTCTCCTTCAAGACAACCACATGGTTGTGGATGTAACTGCCTGTGTGAGGCAGATGTTTACAGAGAGTGGTCAAGCACGTAGGATTTTTTAAACTTTCCATAACTGGAAAGTACATGGCAGGCTATATTGCCAGAAAAAGTACAACTTTGCAGCTCACATAAAGCAATCTAAGCTGGCACTAGACTGTTAGATTTCAATACTATTTTAATCATTACACATAGTGAATCCAGCAACACTAATATTTACCTTATGGTCTGATGCTCGTGTTTCAGCTGTCCTTACAGTTTTCTGCACCCTAACTCAGATATATTTACATAACCACGCCCTGACAACCCTCAAGACCTACCAGCAATATCTGTATAGCCTTCAAAGTTAGCACTTGCCAATTCACTCAAATTCAAACATTTCAAAGACTCATCCCCAATTTGTACAGTCAATAACCTTTACATTCTTTCTGGGGACTGGCAGAAGTTAGCAAAGGCTGACTTTTCACTAGCATTTCCATCAGGTTGTGCCCATCTCTTATGATTAACTTTTGTAAGGTTGACCAGACCATGCCAGCAATCACATGGATGAGATAATCATAGACACAAAGGGATTTTACAGTGTTGACTCTGTTAGTCAAACTAGCTGTCGGTGGTGAGGGCTGCAAGACATCTGTTATTCTTCCACTTCCTAAAAGCAGTTTGTCAAAACCAGTAGTGTTTTTGGCCATAAAATGAAAACACTGGAATAAATTCTTGATTTCAATACGTCCAGGCATATTAAATTACTCTATGTTTACTTAACATTATCTCTGGAGAAATGAAGAAATGGGAGTAAAAAACTATTTCTATCAATACAAGCCACTTAATGTTTCTGGAAAAGAAAATGCAAAAGTGCCTATTTTACTTTTGTGCCTAAAAGTAAATGGAGAAAGAACAGAATGGAGGTAGAAAACTAGACAAAGAGAAAAGAAAGTAAGAGCAATATTACGAGAAGAAGCAATAGTAATTGATTTTAAAATCAAATAAACTCTGAAAAGCTCCCAAATGAAACTTCTTCACAGAAACACAAAAGAGTGTGGAGAAAGAATGCAAATGTTACAAAAGTGGTTGCAGTAGCCCCAGTGGATTTTATGTTTGAGATATCATGAAGCCATCTGATTAAATGGCATTCTAAGTTTTTCCATTGCTTATTTACTTGGCTGCTCTTTTTCATCCCAGTCTTAGAACAGTGACTTTGGACAACTATCAGAGTAGGACTTGAGTAGCATCAGGTAAAATTTTAATTTTAAATCCTCATAGAATGTATCAGCAGGAGTTCCAATTCTAAGTAATTTTTCTCTTTTTTTTCTGAATCTTGTACCTCTCAGTAGATTTCCTCCTGAAGCGTGGGTGCAGAGGTCAGAGTGTGCTTTTTGTCTGGGTTGTCTTTACTCAGTTAACTGTAACAGAGAACACACCAACGCTTTCATATGCAGATAGATTTCCACTACACTTTTTTCCTTTTTTCTTTTTCTTTTTTGGTGGCAAATGATTACTGTTCTTTACATTACTTTCTTTCACTTTGATACAGTAAGAAAAAAAGGTCACATCTGGCTTTGAACAATTCTACAGATGACCCTTGGAACATTTTTTGTCAGTCTCACTTAGCATTTCCAACCAATGGCTGAACTACATGCTGAGTTTGATGGGTTCTTATTACTAGTGATATCAGACCAGCTTCCCTGCTGGATATCAAGACTGTGCATCTACCTTCCCTCCCTATGGCAATTTTTCCCTTAAGTAAGCATGAGCCAGTTTGTCCCTACAGACTCCTTTTAGACCTATAATGGTTTCTTGGTTTCACATAGAATGAAAAACTAGGCCTTGGAGGCATCCTAATTTATATGCCTTATCTGAAAGTGTCCCTCCAGCAGAAATCACTTTGTAAAAGTGATACCATGGCATCAAATAAACATCCTCTGAATATATTTTTTCCATCACAATGTTCATTTACTCTTCAAAACAATTTTTATCTCCTTTCTCCTTGGTTCATATTCCAGTTCTAGTATGGCAAAGATAAAATCAATATGCATCTGTTTTATTTTAGTAATGTGCTAAGTCCTTTTAAGTAACTTTGATACCAACTGAAAAATTGTTTCCCAGTTGCACATAGAGTGATGTTTATAGTTTGGTACCTCAAGGGTTTTTTGCTCTGCAGTGACTTTCATTTGATTGTGTCAGATTTAGCGACACAGGTAATTATTTTCCTGAAGGCATGACAGGTTTTTTTAAAGACTTAATAAATATTCACAGTTTTAAAGTTCAAAAATATTTAGATTTTAGGTATGAAGAATTAGCAAATACTTCTAAACATAAAACATCTGTGCAGGGCAAGAATTTTCATTGCTCCCATCCTTTAAATCCCAAGTTCATCCAGGCAGACAGAAAATTGAGAATCTGCCATGTCATGAATTCTGTCTACCTGTTGGCCCTATCAGTACTGTCTCAGGGAATGTTGGGTGTGATTTCAGTGGGCAACTCTCTCATTTTCCCTTATATTCATCAGTCTACTGATCTCCTGAAGTCTGTCACCAAGCAGACGAGTTCTTCTACCCGGACACCTCTAGTTGAACCTAATAAAACCCTATACAAACAGATATGATTAGATTAAGCTTGACTCACGGATGTTTTTGTTTTGCTAGACAC
>VZTZ01036618.1:0-14137 GCA_013400955.1 Drymodes brunneopygia
TTGCTGAAAGCTGAGGCTGTGTCCTTCATAGGCTGTTGTCACTAAACATCTACAGCTTTTTCACAAGTGCTGTCATTAGTATCGGTTCCCTACTTTATCACATTTTTTATATCACTGTGAGATACTGGTGCATTGCTTTGTCCTTTTACTCAAAAGCCTATCAAGTTAAGATGATAAAAAACGACCTCAGGTTGTGCCAGGAGAGATTTAGACTGGATATAGGGAAAAAATTCTTCACTGAAAGGATTGTCAAGCACTGGAGCAGGCTGTCCAGGGAAGTGGTTGTGTCACCAACCCTGGAGGTATTTAAAAGATATGTAGACATGGAATTTAGCAATATGGTTCACTGATGGACTTGGTAGTGTTAGATTTACAGTTGGACTTGATGATTTTAGACGTCTTTTCCAACCTAAATGATTCTATGATCCTAAGTTGTCTACCCATTTGCATGTACTGCTTCCCAGAAAAGTGGCTGAGATGTTTGGGGTGGGTTGATGAATACCAGGCTCCCCATTTGGGGGTAAGCAGGTGGAATAGTTAAGGCAGTGATCCTGAAAACCACACTGGAAAATAAAGAACCATGTAGAAGAGGGAAGAAAGAAATTTCATGATGCTACCTGCATAAGTTCTCTCTGCATGGCCACACCTCACATTTCAATGGCAGGCATATTTGACCTGATGCAGCTCCCAGCTCATCCTCCCTGTTATGGCAAATCCAGCTTGATCCCAGGCCTCATTCCCATACCTTACCTTATTAGGGTTACTCTTTTCCAGGCATTTTCTAAGTATTGATCTCAGTATTTTTTTCCTTTGAATCCCAACTACTTTGCTTTTTTCCTTCTTATTTTTGTTGATGTATATATGTAAAAAGAAAAGCTCCAGTGACACATTGATATAAACAGTAGAGGAATTTAGATAAACCGGCACTTACATATTGTTACTGGCTATAAACCCAGCAGTGAGATGAAAGTTATTGCCACAGAAACTGAAGATGCAGAAGACAGAATTAGAAGATGAAGCTTAATAGCACTGAAACCTGTTGCACATTCCTTTTCATTCTGAATATATATGTCATAAGCCCACAAAAGTATACATCAACAGGAGTGGGTAAGGTGCTAATTCTAAGATTCATTCTGAGAACTAAAGATTCACAGATGCCCAATCTACAGGTAGAAAGGGAATATTTAATTTTTCTACATGTCCTTTTTTTTTGCTTACCTATAACTGTATTCAATATTCAGTCTTATGCTCTTTTTAAATATGCAACTCACAACTTTCTGCCTTCTGCCAAAAAGACCAAACACAGGCAGCCTAGGTGCAAAAACTTTAGAGGAAAAGAATAAAAAACCTCTCTATATATAAATCTTCCCTTTTAATTATGCAAATACAAATACATGTCAGAAATGCATCAAATGTACTACCTTATTACAGTCACTTAAAAGCTCAGTACCTTTTAAAATAGCTCATTGTGACTAAGCTTTTGCTGTCCTTTTAATCAACCAGAAAATGTTCAAGTCAGAGAAGTCTGGGTAAATTCAGCCACAAAATGTGCTTAAGTTGGAAAAGCTAATCACTGGGTGCATGTTTTGTTGCCAAGCAACACTTCAGAAAAGTAAGGCTGCAATCAAGGTTCAAATGCTATTCTTGGCAGAGGTGCTGAGAAAAGCATCTCAGCCCAGGATGGTCCTGCAGCTCACAGGCAGGACATTCACACTTGACAATCTTCTAAGTCATAACGTAGGCACCAGTGTTGGGAGTACATAGATATTTTCTTAGTTAGGACAGATGCCATGATACTAAAGACAAGAAGAGAGTTTGGGGATAACACCTCTAAAACACAGGCAANTAAAGACAAGGTGAGTCTTCGGGGATAACACCTCTAAAACACAGGCAATCAACTGTGGGCAATGTACCAAATGTTGCAAAGCTAAATCTAGTGCAGCTTTTCCCACCAGTTGAAGACAGTGGTCTTTAAAATGATCTTTCTGTAATTTCCAGTTCAATCTTTTCAGCAGAATAAAATTCATCCCCACTCAAAATAGTCCTTGATTTCTACTGCTGAGACTAGTCACTGGCAGACCTCAATAAGGGGTTCACCACAAGTTTTCAGTCTCAATAGTTTTAAGTGGAACTTCTCCAAGATGAATTGAATATTACCAGAGACTGTTCCTGCTATATCTGACAACAGGAAAATAAGTGACTTCTTTTTCTGACAGGCCAGGCAAATGTGGAGATAGCACAAATAAATGAATTATTAGTGCAGAAACTGGGAAGAATTAGGGTTCTAATTCCTTTAGGTTCAACATCCCTTTAGGGGTAGAATAAAGACAGAGTTTTCAAGGTAGAAAGAGGATAATGGAGCACTCTAGTCTAATGTATACACTATTCCCCATGCTGGTCAGTGTCCAGAAGCTTTGAATAAATTAACTGGCCAAGGACCAAGCACTGAAGACTATTCAGCTTGCTCTGTTTGAACTCATTTTGGCCACTTTCTTTTACTTTCTTTAGGTGTAACAGTAATTTTTGCAAAGATCAGGGGATCACCTCTGCCTACTGAGCTTTATGTGCACTGCTCTCTCCCTGTTTTGACATACCTTTTTTATGAAGAACAGTGGCAAGTAGTTATTCTGTGCATGCCTCCAACATGTACATATGATGGGTACACTGTAGAGGAGCACCAGCTTGGCCTGAGAGCAGAGGACTCCAATGGCAGGGACATAGGACACTGTATAGGAGAATAAACCATGGCATGACCAGACAGGAAGCACAGGATGGTGCTGGAGACTCCAGGCTATAAACTACTCAGCAGGTTTTAGGTAAAGAAATAGAGTAGCAAATCTGGCCAAGCCAGTTTTAGGTTGCAGTGGGCTGCCCCTGACTGGACGCCACATGCCCACCAAAACCACTCTATTGCTCCCCTCGTCACCTGGACAAGGGAGAGAAGACAGAATGAAAGGCTCATGGGACAAGATGAGGACAGTGAGAGAGAGAGAGATCGCTCATCAATTACCATTGCAGGCAAAACTCAACTTGGGGAAATTAATTTAATTTATTACCCATCAAAATCAGAGGAGGGTAATAAGAAACAAAACCAAATCTTAAAACATATTACCCCTACCTCTCCCTTCTTCCTTGCTTCAGTTTTAATGCCAATTTCTCTACCACCTCCCTCCAGAACAGGGGGATGGGGAATGGATGTTTTGGTCAGTTTATTACATCACATGGCATATTGTTTCTGCAACTCATTTCTCCTCACAAGCTGCTTAGAGAAGTGGAGGAATCACCATCCTCTGAAGTGTTCAAAAACGTGTGGACATAGCACTTGGAGATGTGGCTTACTGGTGAGTATGGCAGTGCTGGTTTAACTGTTTTTTCCTATGCTAATGATCTTTTGCTCCTATGAACACCAGACAAAAAGGAGTATATCCTGGCGAGATCATATTTAACTGGTAATCATAAATTTAACTGGTATTTAGTCAGATTTTTCACCTTTTACCTTTTCTTTTCCTTCCTCCTCCTTCCTCCTTCCTCCTTCCTGCTTCCTCCTTTCTTCTTCCTTCTTCCTTTTCTTTCCTTTTTTCTTTTTCTTTGTTCTTTCTTCTTCCTTCTTCTTTCTTTTTCTACAACAAACAGATCTGAATATGTTTTTACTACTTAAATTTGATTCAGAGTAAGAATGATCTCGTTGAATAAAAGAGTATTTGCTTTTTGCCCATAAAAAGAAATTTGACTGTAAAAATAAGGATGCCCAAATATGTACTTGGTGATTTCTTGCTATGAAGTGAACTCAGCAGATTAACCACTCCAAATTGTTAACAACAACTATTCACACCATTTTTGGGGAGGCAGTGATTATCCTAGTTTGATTCGCAGTATCTCAGAACATATTAGACCTTCAATGTAATCCCAAACTTTTCATTAAAATAGTATCTCTCTGCCATTGCTTTTCATTTCTTAAAACTTTCCCACATTGGTTCTGTCTGTTTGAAAGATTATGCCATGTGTCAGGCAGTATATGTTTTCTTTTAAATGGGATTACTGTTTGTGCAAACAGGGTGATCTCTAGGCTCCCGGGAGCTTCTGAGGATCAAGCAAGGTTCTCCAAAGTTGTTTAAAGGTCCCAAGATGTGCCACTGCTATAAGCTTGTGTAGCTTTAAGTCATGTGACCATATGTCAGTATGAACTCTAGATTAAAAATATAAATTAACCCTCAGCAGCTTTGTATCTTCCTGCTTTACATACTTACAGATACAGAGAAAAAATAGTCACAGAGACTTTCATTTTCAGGGGATTGGCTATTTTCTGCATTTTCCTACCTAGAAGTGATGGATAGACTATATTACAAAAACCAGTTCTTGTCAATACTTCTTAGAGCAGAACCATATGTCCTTCAAAGCAGATCACATTTATTGTAAATGTATTTGGGGTTGTTTAGACATCTGTATCAGAGGAGTTAATATCAAAAGTGCTAGGATCAAAGAAACACACAAGGAGGTATTAATTGTACTGGATGTAAAGGTTCACTGCTAAGCACTGCTACACACAGTATGTGTTTAACACCTTCCTTCCTGGATTAGCATGCAGGTCACTGTCAAGGCCAAAAAGGAGTAAATTCCAGTCATGTCTTGATGCACTTTTTCTCTTCAGAGGACTGCAACACAGACATTTAAGATGGTAAGAGATTTTGTAATCTGCCAGCTCTGCATGGCTGACTGTTATTTTCAGGTTTTATTACACTCATTCCAATGTTACTTTCAAAGACTCCACTGATGCTAATGTTCCCTGCCTCTAGAAACAGATACACTATTCAACCTATCAAATCACTGGAACCTATTTTGTCAAACTACACCCTAAAAAAGCAATGATGTTCATTCTAATAGCTTTTGTATGATGTATACTGACCCCTTTTCCTCCTTGAAGGAGCCATATATATCAATAAATCAATCAGTCATACATTACAATGGACTATTTACACAACTTCAGAGGGCTGCTAAATAATGAATTTTAAATTACCTCAGTTAAAACTCAGTCATATGAAATGTATCTTAAATAATTTTACTGACATCTTTCAAACGAGTTCAAATTCATTCCAGAAGTGAGGAAGAATTAAGAGTAAAATAGAGCCATAACTGAGTTGCTGATCTTATTTTGAAGGGAGATCATCATACAGAAGGTCTTGTCATATAGAGAGAAAAGACAATGCTTTCAAATTTAAATTGTGGATGATGGAAAGGCTATGAAACCAGTACAAAACACATGAAATAGCTAAAAAATAATTTTAAAGGGCTGTTGAAAAGAACACCAAGTCAGTCCTATTTCAAGAAACCTGAGAAAAGTATAGTGAGCATTCCAGTGCTCAGATGATTAATATGTTCCACTTACAAACATAATAGAAATTGTTTGCAAACAATACCTTTATTTAAGGAATGAAACTCCAACAAAATAGAAACTCTAAAGAAAAACTCCAACAAATGCAATACAAACAGTTTCTGAAGGTTAAAACCTGAGAGTTTTCCCTTGCACTACTGTGAGACTGATGGTTTTCCTTCCCTGAAGTAGCTTTCACTCACTTGTTAACGTTTTTAACTCTCATTGCAGATCAAGGTTCAACTTAAATTGATCCAACCTGTTGTTCATGTTGTTCCTGCTGGCTGTCTCACTGCTGCAGCTGCTGCCTGCAGCTCACTTGGCTCTCTGTGCAGTGTGAGTTGCCTCTGCTGATGCTTCTGTGCCATTCCTGGCTCTGCCTCACTTGCATCTCCTCCCACCACCTCTGCCTGGTGCTGCTCCTCAGTCCCTGCCTCTCCATCTGATTCCTACATCTTTGCTGACACTTCTGTTTTAGATCCTAGAAAAAAATGTGTGCAACCTTGCTAAGGGGAAAGAGTCAGCTCACAGGAAATCCTTCAGCATCTTGTGGAAACTCTAACAGCATGGAACACATTTACATGAAGATTTTTGCTCTCCTGATTTTTTTCCTTTTCCTAGGTGCTAGCCTTTGCATCATGATATTGGTAGTAATTGCCTGTGTTTAGGGTAAAGAGGAACCCTAAGGTAAATTAGCCAAGATTTCTATATGTTGTTACAAGCCTTATAATTTTTAAAACATCTTTTTAAAAAATTCCCCCTTTTCTTTATCTTCTCTAGGTCTTCCCCTCAAGTGTCAAAAGAACACTGCCTCTTTCAGCTGCTCTGTTCTAGAGCAGGGGAGAAGTATGTGCTCCTTAGAGCTTAGCTATCAGGAATGATAAACCACCAAAAATTCCCAAGGAATTGTTTTGATGAGGTTTGAGTATGCCATTTTGGGACAGTTAATGTTCAATACTAAGAGCATTGCATGAAACAAATAAAGATTTGTGGTTTTTTATAGGTCAGAAACACTCTGACCCTACCAATCATGGAGGGCTCTTCAGCAGCATATGATGAATGGTTTCATTTTTTTTTTTATTGCAGGTCCTCTCTGGACACTACCCAAACTTGTGTTAAAACTGCTGCTGCCAAAAAGGCTGCCTGTATGCCCATCTGAAAGCAGGAGATGGTGTCTGTTTGAAGGACAATTAAGGACTTATGGCTGGCAGAAATATCAGGAGGGTGAGGAGGCACAGTGGCAGAGCCAGAAAGGAGCCTGGGGCAAAAACTCATCCTCATGGATGCCTAAGAGGAGCTGAGAGTTTACCTGAAACAGGAGGCAGACAAGAAAGCAACTCCCAAAAGTGACAGAGAGAAGCTTTCCCAGAGGTTCAGAAAATATGGGGTGGAATTTGTGCAACCAAAGAAGCTGATGAAAGGCTGTGAGAAAGTAAGACAGGAGGAAGGTACCTGTGTGCCTGATAGAGGGTGGAAATTTCCTTTGAAAGACAGCAGGCAACTGATGCTTCTTGCAGCATGCAACGTCAGCTTCTCTTGTCAAGAACAGCACCTCTACCTGTATGCTAAAAATGCTGCCATCCCTCCGACTGAAAGTGCCCTAGGACAAGTTTGTCCAAGTTATCTCAAACGTTGCATTGTCTCATACTTTGTGTTTCTGTGAATTCAACAGCTCTACTGTATTTGAAAAAGCAAATTATCTTGAACTAATTTTTTTTCTAAGTTTTGTAAAAACAAACTCCAGAATCTCTCTGATTAAGAAAATTCAACTCCAAATTGAAGGAACAGATTCCATAATTTATACAGAAACCTGATAATTTCTTTAAACAAAATCATAACTTCTATTAAAAAAATAACTAAAAAGCAAACTAGTGTTTAAAGATAGCTGAATAGTCAGCTTTATTTCTAAGGAACCAAGATAATTTCATATCATGGGAGGTATCCCTGCAGTAGAAATGTTTGTTTTTCACTTCTGAAACTCCAATCATACAGTTCTTATAGCATTTTGAAATATATTTAGAGCACAATACCAAAGTCTAGATGGAGATGTAGGCAGATACAGGTGGAATACAAAGCAGATGAGTGTATGTATAGCTATATGTGCTTATTCAAATTCAGAGAATTCAAGGGATCTGAGACTCTCATGTTTGTTTCTAGTTTACATAGAAACACCACACAGATGACCTCAAGACCTCAGGCTCAGCAGTGCTAATTAGGCTGACAGGATGCTGCAGTCTCAGTAACTCCTATATACAAGGTAATGCCTTGAGTTAGAAGTATCTCACACAGCACTACACTGTGTTGCAGAGACGTGCCTAAGTGTATGAGTTAGAAAATGGTTTGTGTCTGATGTTAATGCAATCTTAGCAGGTTCACCTTTTACGTAGATAATATTTCCTGCTCTTTTTAATGCCAAATTAGGAGAGTTATACACATAAATATTGTCAGACAAAACCTTCATACAGTTCTCAAGCAAAAACCCTGTCTTTGTAAATGCTAAATAAGCAGAGTTTTGTAACAGATCTTGTAGAAAAATGTTAAATGAGCAAATAAATGAAGGCCTTATTTATTCATTGGGGAGTGTAAAAGGCAGACATGCAATTTGTAAACAAAATCTCTTTCTTGGATGGTCTACTCTATACTAGGATCAGAAATTAGTCTGTTCAGACTGCCATATATCTATCTATCTTTAAAAGACACTCTCAACCTCTCAAATTATCACTGTTGGCTTTATGATGATTAGGATGGATGAGATGTACAACTCCAAATGTTTTTAACTCTGGATCCTGTGGTTAAATAAATGTTAGTCACTAAAGTGTGTAGCAAATCTTATTTCTGCTAAGTAGTGCAGCCCCAGAGGATCTGTGGTGCTTTGAAAAGCAGAGACAAAGCCCCATACCTAAATACAGTGTAATTCTGCATAACTGCTCTTGAATATTTAACAATATTTTCCACCACATTTAGCCAGGTGATGACATAGAAAGTGTATAGTCTATAAATGAATGGACTTAAATAAAGCCACATGTTGGAAATTTGCTTGAAGGTCTTGATGGGACAAAAAATGTGGTTGGAGTCACATAGGTTGCCATGATGCTAATGTCTGGAATATAGGCTGTTTGTTAGTTTCTTAAAGAGGACAAAAATATCCATTTTTTTGTGGTGATGTTTATTCACTTTAGCAAGATAGAATGAATACTAACCTGAAGGTCACTCTTCAGGTCAAAGTAAAATGATCTTAATCTAACAGCTGTGATTAAAAGCCTCCAGAATAAGAGTAGGATTAAGTGAACAGACTAAATATTCAAGTATTGACTTATATCAAAATGAGAAACATATAGCATCGTATTCTAAATTTATTTAGCTTTAGGAAGGAAGTTGTAAAGAGGGTTAATTTGAAAGCATAATACCTCAAAGTGGTTTTCATTTCAAGGAGAATGCTAAAGAAAGAGTTAAAAGATGCTTTCGAGTGACAGACTATGACAATTATAACATGCATATAAATGTGGTCAAAGAAAAGAAGATGAATGTGAAACTTACCTGTATCTTAAAGTAACCTTTACCCTAATACAAAGCCTTCTCTTAAACTGTAAAAATATTCCTAAATATTAAGCACTCTGGAAAGGTTTTTCCTTCACTGTATTATGTCTCTATTTAAGTAGGGCTGAAACAGATGTGAAGGGTAAGCATATCCAAACCAGCATTTCATGGCAAACCTGATAATATCTCCAAAGGCTTTTTTTTTTTTTTTTGGTTGGTCTCTGTAGATGGATAATCAGTGACTGTCTTTTTCTGGCACAATGAAAAAAAAGTAAACAGTTCAGTCTATTACCTCCAGCTAAAAAATACTGTCCAAAGAAAAGGCAAAACCAAACAAAAAACAGCAAAAAAAAATCTCGAAACTACTTCTACAATGAGGATAATACCAAAGGGATTTTTATGAATCCATCTTCCCTTCCTCTGGTAGTTTTTTATTACCAGTCCAGTGGATTTGGGGCCATGCCAAGGAAGCCTGTTCCACAGATTACATATTATTGTAAGTAGGCTGCTTCATGCACTGCAGAGTTTAATTCAAAGTTCCAGTATTAATGCAAAGGGAAGAACTTAAAAAGGACTTTAAAATACCATGTTTCCATGATTATTCTGGTAAAGTATTTTTGTGGCTCACCTACTAGTAATGCAGCTTCACATATTTTTCCCTTGAATCTTGCCGTTTGAGTTTTACTAGTGATAAGCCTTTTCTTGGGTCCCAATTTCCTCCATCTTATATTCTGAACATTTCTTTTCAAATATCAGAAATATTCTGGCTTTACTTCCCACCACTCCAAATGGCTCAGAATTCTATGAATACAAAAGACTTTTCCAGAGCACACAGTTACTCAATGGAACTGAAAATTTAAGTGAGCCATTGATTTATACTTGCATTAGAGAACAATTTTCACTAAGACTAGCAATTGTAGTCATGATGAAGGATCCATCAGATCTTGCAGCCTTCAGTTGGCAAGATTTTAGTTTTCAGTAAGTTATGTAAACACATCTGAAAAAGGGAAAGTGGAGGAGAGATTGTTACAACTGGAAGAGTTGTTCTGGATCACACTACTGAACCAAGAAGGCATTTAGGTTAATGAATTTCCAAGGATCAAATTCTAAGAAAAAGAAAAGTATGCAAAGAATGTTAAATAAGGCAATATTAGAAGATGTTAAATGAAAGAGTGGTCTTACAATATTACCAGTAATGTGTGACTTGAAGATTTCCCAAACTGAACCAGACTCTTTGTGTAAGACATTTTAATAAGGATTTTCAGCTGGCTAGGCCTGTCCTCATAAAGCTGATTTTGTGCGAATAAAATACATTGAACACTAGAGTTTTAGGGGAGTCCTCACTAAGTCCTCATTATTTTAATGTCTAAATGCTAGTTTTCATAAAAGATTTTAACGTACACACAGCAGCAGGTGACAGTTTCTGGCTTCACCTGTTGGACTGAAATTAAATAAGAAATGGTAGTGGCAATTTCAATCTGTTTCTAAATATGTGGTATATCTAGCGATCACCAATACTATGAATAAAGAGAAGTCATTGGAGATGCTTCTGAAGTCTCACCAAACACATCTTGTCCCTGTGGCTTAAAGGGGAGTCAGATTAACATTTGCAGTGCACGGCACCGTGTTCTGGATCAACTATTACACAGTTTAGCCAAAATTCAGAATAATGTGTCTTAGCTGCAGTCTGCTGCAGAAAGACATGGCTGAGGATATGAAAGCATGTGTTAGTGAGCATGCCATTCATAAGAAAGCATGTCATTCTTACATCAAGCACAAGACCTTTTATGGAGAGATGAGGGGTACAATAATTTCAGTTCCAGGGTTCCATGAAATAAAGGAAACATTGCTAATCAAGGAGGTTTTTCAAGGATACAACAAAAGAAAATCTGTTTGAGTACAATTTACTGACTAATAGTCAGACTCTTGGCCACAAAATTCTATGCAATAAAGCCCCCTAGTCTTTACCTCAGGGGCATGAGATGAACTGTTGTATTATGACCTTGGTAAACTGAGCACACAACAGAAGCACATTAGGAAGTTTGTGTCAAAATGAAACCACAGACCCATCCTTATCCACCCTCTGCTCTTGAACTCACCTCAGCTCCCTCTTGTAACACTGCTTTATTTGATTGCAGGGATTCACCAGGCCAAGAAAAATCACAGAATTCCACTGCATTTAAACGAAACAAGAACATTCCATTCTATCACAACAGTAGGCTCTTTAAAAGTTTCCAGATTCATTGGAATAAGTGGTTCTATTTTCATTTAACCTGTGTTCACATCTTGGTAAAGTAGCCCTGACAGTTTTCAGTGAGGAGAACTTCTGTCATCCCTCAAAACTAGCCTTACTCTGTTCAGTCTGACATGAGTCATAAAAATCCTATTGACAACCACCAAATTTTTGTTCCAAGTGTTCTGGAAAATTCACCTTAAAGTTACAAAGATAAATGGCTGTCTGAGATATAGCATAGACACACCATCTCCTACAGGAAACTTAGCAACTAAGAACAAACATGATGTAGAAGAGGCAGTTTATGACAGAGAATCAGAGACTACTAGTGAAGCCTACATGTACACACAAAGCCTCACCTCAGCCCTCAGCAGTTCTATGCAAACAGACATCCCTCATTATCAGCTCTTTGGTGGTTTTCTGTGTCTTGTTGATCAAAATTGCCACATCTTTCAGTAAAAGTATGATGATAGGAGAAAGACAGAGATGTAAAGTAAGTATGTGTATTTGAATTATTTTGAAGGTTTATTTTTCTGACCAGAAATTTTGACTTTGAAATGATGGACTTTCAAAATTAAAAAAAAAAAAAAAGATTATTTTTTTCCTTTGATGATTGTTTTCTCAAGTAACTGAGTAACAGAGAGAAAACTTACTGACATAACTACAGTTTAGTGAAGTTTTCATCTACCTATTGATTTAACTTGATTTTAAATGATTATATTGGAAACTACTAATTGCCACTTTTCGTTAATAAGTAATTGAAATTAAAGCCAGTACTAAATCCACGTCTGTGAATATGCAATTTAACTGATAAACTTCCTTAAGTCCTGATTGATTTTAATGCTTTTGCAAACTTTAAATTTCAATAACACAATACAAGTTTCTATTTGGACAGAATACTGATCAAAAACATGATAATTATTTTCAAAATTATGCAGGCTGCTGCAGAACACAAATGACCCATTGCATTGTTACAAAGAAAGGTTTTCACTTCTTGAAAAATACTGCACTTGAAATTCTGCTTCATCTAACAAACCAATACTATGGTACATGTGCCATAGGGTATCCCAGAGAAAATGATATTTCTTGTCAATTTGAAGACACCTTGAATACCTTCAAGGTCTAGTTCCTAGGTATTGTCTGCCCTTTAGTCTGTCTTAAATACTATTGCCTCATTTCACATCATGAAGCCAATTTTAGTTATTAGTTACAAGTCATTTAGCTAGCACATTGTGCTGCATAGCAGGATTATCTCTAAGACAATATTCTCAGTAAAAGTATTGTTAAGAGCTGGAATTTACTTCCTCTTTGAACGTTTCAATTTTCTGTAGAAATGTTTAATTTTAAGTGGCATAGGATAAATTAAAACTATAGAGACAGTGCTGAGCAAGCACTGTCATGAAACAGATTCAAGAAGCCCATAGAAGCATTAGTGGTAATCATGTTTAAAGATTTCTATTGTAATTTTGTAATGGAACCATATACATTGATACTGTTTGAAAAAGGAAATGGGCTTTGATTAATGACATAAAAAAGGATGCTCAATTGAATTTCCATAAAAATATATATATTTTTTGTCCTCATCAGAGGAATTTTAAGACATTGTAAAAGGAGGATAATTGAAAAAGATAAGTGAAAGATCAAGGAAAAATTAGTATAAAAAGCAGAGATGTGGAGACTTTTGCAACAGTTAAGTGAAATAGGCATAACTTTTAAATCCATTTTAAATTTCCTATTCAGAGCAAAATTTTGACTTGTCACAAAAAAATTCCCTGTATTGTAATTTTGAGCCAGATAAACCAGATCATTATTTCTCATTCTAGTTGCTAAATTTCTAAAAATAAATAATTTTGTATGCTGTAGTTCACACATCACTCTTTTTGAGTACTTTGGGGTAGAAGACTGAGAGAAGAAGAGCAGTAAATTGATTTTTAATTCTGGATAATTTTTTATTTAGTGAATCCGGGTTACTTCCATATAATAGGGATTTTTTTCAAATATCTCAACTAGAAGACTACACTCCCATTGGGAAGAGGAGGAGCAATGTCATGAAAGAATATGGAAAAAATGCTAGAATGTCAATCAGTGGTTGGAGTGTTACCTTTCTGGAGTGAAGCTTTCTGTAGATAGTCCCCTTAGCACAAATATCTGAATAAGAAATAAAATACACTCTTTCTTGGAAGATGTGAATGAAAGTCTCACAGACAGGAATTGCTAGCATTCAAAGGTTAAGAATGTACATCATTGTTTTGGACTTTTTCCTCTTTTTTTCAAGTAACAGATGTCAAATGATAGAGCTGAAATTCAACACCTAAGCCTAGGATCCCAAGACAAGTTTTCTCTTTCCAAGAATATTTCCAAAATGCCAGAACAGTGGCCTCACAACACTTGAAAATGGTTTTAAGACCTGAAGATTTGTATGTATTCTGAGGCCCTAGTAGTGTCTTCTAGAGCAATCCACCGCTCCATGCCTTTATACTTACCTGCATTTTCATTCCTATCCATAGTTAACTGCAGCCATGACATTTTTCATGCAATTTGTTAGGCATACAGCCTTAATATAAGCAAATTACTAACTGGGATAAGGCATTTGCAGTTAATAGGGCAGTCAAGCAATGTAAAGTGGGGAAACAAAAGTACTGAACTTGAGCTCTATACATATATCCCACCAATATAATACTGTTGGATCTTTCAATCTCTGAGTGGCTTGGATCATCTTCTGAGCTTGATCTGTGATACACAACTTCTACCTGTTATTCCTGGTGAACATCTGCTATGAGGTTGATTATAGATATTTTGTTATTTCTGTTTTCTCTAAGTCTGGGTGCTGCCATTTCTTTATTCTTCTGGACAGAACACACCTACATTTGGTGCAGCCCACATAGTTCCCAGTATAAACCCACTGTCTGTCATGCCATTTCTGTCATCTGCAAGTATTATGTCAGGACATAACCAGCTATCAAGAATGATATGGGTCTGAAAGTGGTTATCCGAGGAGC
>VZTZ01036621.1:3301-33537 GCA_013400955.1 Drymodes brunneopygia
AAGGAGGCGCTGCAGGGTACCTGGAGGGTCCGTGGCGGTCCCGGGCTGTTGTGTGAGCGTGGCGGGGTCGGGGCTGCGGTGTCACCTCCCGGGCCAGCGCTGGTGCTGCCTCGCGGCTGCGGCGGCCGGAGGAGCCCCTTCCCAAGGGCTCAGGGCACAGCCCCCGGCACAGGAGCCTCAGGACATCCCAGAACTGCAACTGGGAGGGGGCACGGGGGGCTGGGATGGGGGGCTGGGATGCTCCTGGGGCTGGTCCAAGGCCAGGGACAACGGGAATGGGAGAGCTCTGGTGTGGAGACTCCCCAGGCATGGGCTTGGCCCGGTCCATGCAGAGCTGGAGCTGCTCCACACCTGAGTCCCCCTGGTCTCAGGGGTGGCAGTGGGGTACCAAGGCTGCAGTGACCTGCCCCTGTGCCCCATGTCCATGGCATGGCTTTGGGAAACCTTTTCTTAGTGAGGAGCCTCTTCCAGGCTTTCCAATTCCCAAAATACTCCATCAAACAAGTGCTCCCCATTTGCCAGCCAAGCTGGGACCCTGAGGTGGGGTCACCATGCAGTCCCCCATCTCAGGGCTGGGAATCCTGACCTGACCAGCAGTGCCAGGACAATCCCAATGGACAATCCCAACAGCCTGGGCTGCTCAGGAACCGCAGCAGTGCCTGGCACAGTGGGAATAAAGCACTGGGGACATCCACGTCCCTCTATCCAGGCAGAGCTTGGGGTTATCTGGCAGGGGCAGGATGAGCCAAACACCCCAACACCCATAGGCCACTGCTGGGAAGAGCCAGGAAAACTCTTGGGAGGGAGGAGCCCAGGGCTGGCAGCTGGGGCTGCGCCAGGTTAGTGTTGGATAGTGCAAAGCATGGCCCCCCAAAGCTCCCCCTGTTCCTGGGCTCACCCCTGCCATGGGTCCCCTCAGTCCTCCCTGATGCCAGCGCTGGCACTGACACGAAGCCACGTGGATCATCTAAAACTGAGCAAGGCCACATGGTCCTGATGGGAACCCACCAGCTTTAGGCCCTTGGAGGGGGTAGTTAAGGCAAAAAGCAATGCAGGATGAACAAAACAAGGCCCTGCACTGGGAAGTCCCCTCTCCAGCCAAGGTGCCTCGATGGGTTAATGAAATCCCGAGGGAAAGCAGCAGGTCTGGAGGTGTCTCCTGTGCCATCCCAGCCCGTGTGCCTGGAGGGGCTGGGCTGGAGGAGTGTGGAGTGTCTCTGGTGGGGGAGCCCAGCCCTCCCTTCCCGGCCTGGCTCCAGTTCCGTGGGGCTTTGGCCCGACAGAACCTGACTCCCTGAGCCGGGTATCTTTGGTTCCTCCAGAGAAGGCTGCATCTTATTGCAAAAACTGACACATGGGAAAGAAACATGGAAGGGAAAACTGGAGAGGGGGTGAGGAATCAATGTGGGAAAAGGAAGAAAGGGTGGAAGTACCTATAAACTTTTTTTTGGACTAATTCCAAAGGAAGCACTTTTCTGATATTCCAGCCTGGTTTGTAAGATGGAGAACAGATCACCGGCTATATTCAGCCTTCATTCCATGTGAATTCAGCTTTTCTAAATCTCTGGAATTTGAGTTTTCCAAACCATGAGCTTCAGAAGCCGCTTTAGGCACCTGACCAGTCGCTGCTGAGCATCTCCCGATGAATCCCGGCGAGTCCCAGGGGCGGGGAGGGCGAGCCCAGCCCGGTCCGAGGGGAGGGGCCGTTAATTGCCCGGCACGCAGAGGACGAAGCCGGAGCGGTGCTTGGTGAAATCCGGTTGGGATTGGTTAATCTTGGTCTCCACGGACACGGTGCATTTCCTGCCGTGCAGGCTGCACTGCACCGGGTTGGTGACAGTGACCTGCAGAGCTCGCTTCTCCCTGCGGGGAGAGGGACACGAGTCAGGAGGGACGGGACGGGACGGGATGGGACGGGATGGGATGGGATGGGATGGGATGGGATGGGAAGGGATGGGATGGAAAGGGATGGGATGGGATTGGACAAGGTGGGATGGGATGGGACGGGATGGGATGGGACGGGATGGGATGGGACGGGATGGGAGAGGCATTTTCAGGTCAGGCACATCCCGCAGCCACGCCAAAACTCTGTGTTAAACCAGGCCTGAGCTCTGAGCCCAGCTTTGAGCTCCTGCCTGTGAAGCCTCCCACTCTGGGATTGGGATCAGTGCTGGTGGGAGGACACAGCTCCAAGGGCAGAGCCGGGTCAAAGGGTCCAGGGGCTGCTGCCAGCTCGGCCACTGCCCACTGAATGAGCCCCCAGTGAGCCCTCCCAGCTCAGTGCCTGCAGCAGCGACAGGGACATCCCTGGGCTGAGCTCAGAGACTGAAATGCAGCCTGGAACAGTGAAAGGAACCACATGTGGGGTGGTGGCTGTTCCCAATTCCCTCTCCAGACAGACAGACCAAGCTGGCTGGGACAAAACTCTGTCCCCTGCAGCTTTTGAACCCCCTAACCTGGTTTTGGCTCTAAAAATGATTCCCACGGGTGAATCGGGACTTTCTGCCCCCACGTCAGTTTGTCAGTGGCTGTTTGGGTCACTGCCAGTGGGGACATGAGGACAGCAGGGCCAGGGCCTGTCCACTCCTGCTTTGGCCAAGGCAGGGACAAAGATGCCTGGCAAGAATGTCCCCCTTTGCTAAAGGCCCCTGCTCTAAATCCCAAATAATGTTCCTTGTGCCATAAGCAGAGAAATCCCAAATCATGGAATCATTCAGGTTGGAAAACCCCCCTGGATTCTGTTCCCCCAGCACTGAACCAGGTCCCCAAGTGCCACATCCACGTGGCTTTAAAATCCCTCTGCCACTGCCCTAGGCAGCTGTGTCAGGGCTGGACAGCCCTTTCCATGCAGAAAGTGAAGAACCCAGCACTGCCCCAGCCCCCACTGATGGTTTGGCTGCTCTGGGGGCTGGGATGGAGCTGAGGCCAAGTCGATGTCCCAGCTCCAGCCAAGAGACCCCAGAGATTCCCCAGGAGAGGGGATCAGAAGGAAAAACCAGCAGCAGATCTGTCCCCATGAGCCACCACCAATGGGAAGAGCTATCCAGGGACCTGGCCTTTGGAAATTCTCTCCTGTGACCTCACCACACTTCAAATTCCTGAATTTCCAACATTTTTAGGATAATACTGGGTAGTTTAGAATTGTTGACATTGACTCTTCTGCCTCTCCAGATGTTCCAAACACCCTGGGGGAATGTGCTGGGATCCCATTCCCTGTGTTTGGCTCCCAGACCCCAGGTCCTGCCTTGCCTGAGCCACTTCAGCATTTCCACTGCCACAGCCCAAGTCCTTTGTGCAGTTTTTACTCCATTGCCACTTACAGACTGTTCAAGTCATGTCAGATCCCTTAAGCTGCATTTTTATGCAGTTCCCAAATAATTCCGATTTTTACCACTTGCATAAAAATGCCTGGTTGGTTGGAGGGGGCTGGCAGGGCCCAGCACACACAGCCCTTGTGTTGGCCCAGGTATTTAATGTTATTTACTCCTGCCTGGGTGAGCTGAGGCTGCAATCCCAGCTTAGGGTGCTATTTTTGCTGTGTCTTAGCAGAATGAGCAGCACATGCAGAGGAGCCTCCTGGAGATCCCTGTCCCTTGGGAAGAGCTTCAGCATCAAGTGTCCCTTACAGGGATAAGGGTGACAGACTTTCCTCTCCCCTCTCACAGCAAGTTCGAGGTGACCAGGCAGAGGATCTGGGGAGAGGAACATCAATACCCTGAATTTTGACCCCAAGCAGGAGCCAGGCCTGGGAATCTGAAGGTCCTGGATGCCCTGTGGCTGTGGGACCTGCAGGAAGCTGGATCTGCCCAGGTCTCAGCTCCTGCTGGGATGAGGAGAACCAACTGCCCAGAGGTGTGAGTGAAGCTAACACTGGGATGGAGGGATCTGGATAAGACGCTCTGATCTTTGCAATGTGACAATCCCATTAAATTAAGGCTTCCCTCCCCCCCTCCCAGATCCCACCTTGCCAAAGCTCCTTCACTCATCACGTGTTGCTTTTCTCCATGTGAGGGTTCAGCCTCAAAGCCTTTTGCTGGGGGAGCAGGGCAGCTCCTGGATGGAGCAATCCCCAGGGATCTGTGAGTGCACGGGGACGACAAACCCCTCCTTGGTGTCCCTGCTGGGTGCTCCATGACACCAGCCCGGCCACCAGCCCGGCCACCAGCCCCAGGAGCAGCTGGACCTGCTGGGACCTCGGCACTCTTGGCTGCTGCTCCAGTGCTTGGTTTGAGGCCAGCAAGGGAGAGGGGGAGGAAATTCCCGTTTGGTTTCCAGCCCGCTGGGCAGGGCAGCCTCGCTCCTGGAGCAGCAGTGGCACAGGGGTGGCAGCTGCTGGCTGCCCCAGGGTCCCCAGGTTTGCTTATGGACCCCAAAGGAGGGAACAGCTGCTGCAGCAGCCAAGAAACCGGACTGAGCCCTTCCCAATCTCACTGTTACAAAGGGCTGGGCTGGGGAGCTGCTTCGCCACGTTCCTGCTGAATTTAGATCCCAAAGGAAGGGGCTGAGATGGAGATGGACCAGAACTATCCTGGAAGAAAAGAAAGTCTCTCATAGACAAGGGCAACAAACAACAAAAATACCCTTTGGGGATCAGGGATGCTCAGCAGGACCCTGATGGCAGCAAAGGCAGAGACAAGTCCCACTTCCAATCAAACAGGCTGAAAAAGGAGTTCTCACACCATCAATCTGTCCCACCACCTTTTGGAGACTTCGGACAAGGAATGGAGGGACAGGACCCAGGGAATGGCTCCCAGGGCCAGAGGGCAGGGATGGATGGGAGATTGGGCAGGAATTGTTCCCTGGGAGGGTGGGCAGGCCCTGGCACAGGGTGCCCAGAGCATCTGTGGCTGCCCCTGGATCCCTGGCAGTGCCCAAGGCCAGGCTGGACACTGGGGCTTGGAGCAGCCTGGGACAGTGGGAGGTGTCCCTGCCCATGGCAGGGGTGGCACTGGATGGGCTTTTAGGTCCCTTCTCACCCTAAACCACTCTGGGATTCCCTGTGGGGAGCAAGCACTGCTCTGGCTGGGTCCAGCCCTGGCTGATGGCAGCTCTGGCTCCTCACCAAGGCCTGGTGTAACCAAACCCCGAGGAAGTCAAGTCCATCAGGACACAGGGATGGATGCTGCTGCCGGGCTCCTCCTGGGCAATAATCCCACTTGTTATTGACAGTGATTCCATCAGAAGTGGCAGTGGGATGTGAGTGCTGCCTGAGCTCTGCCAGGGAAGGAACTCCAGCCCCAGACCCCCCTGAGGCTGCTGCCAACAGGAGCAGGGAAAAGAGATTTTGTGGGGAATTCAGGATCCAGCCCAGCACTGCTCCCATCCTGCCAGGGAACCACATGGCAATTTCTGTATTTGATGAACCACAGGGTAATTTCTGTTTATAATAAACACCAAGGTGTTGGTGCTTTCTGCAAACACAGCTCCTCATACAATACAGGGAATATTTTTGGGTGAACACAGCCCCTCCTGACATCCGAGCAGTACCAGCCACAGCTGCTGATCCCAGGCTGGGGCTGCTCATTGCCTTTTCCTGGCTCAGTGACCCCTGCAGGACTGGGGCACTTCTCTTCCTCCATCTGCCCCAGCCCATCCCAGTGCCCAAAGTGCCTTCCCCAGCTGCCCTCGCTCTCCTGGCTCACAGCAGAAGTTAAAGGCTCTGGTGGGAGACCCACAAAAGCAGGGTCTGTGTGTGGGAGACACATCCCACAGCCAGAGCAGCCCTAGAGACACCCCAGGAGCTGAGCAGGCACTGGGGGAACACTGGCAAAAGGGAAACCAGCAGAGAAGGGAGGACTCCGAGTGGTAGCAGATCACTGGCCCATGAAATATGAGAGTTTTGACTGAGCATTTAATCCAGGACCTCGGGGGAAACACAAGGCAAGTGGCGCAGAAATGGCCACAGACATCTGTCAGAGCTGCACACAACACAGCAACATCCACAGCACCAACACGTGGTGGGAAGGGAATGGGGAAGGGAGAGAGTGCAGAAACATCAGAGGAGTTTTGGTGAGGACAAGCAGTGTAAGGCTGGGAAGTTAAATAAAAGTATTGTTAAATAAATGTATTGTTAAATAAATGTATTGTTAAATAAATGTATTGTTAAATAAATGTATTTTAAAATAAATGTTAAATACAGGAGATGCCAGGTTGGACAGGGCTTGGAGCAGCCTGGGACAGTGGAAGGTGTCCCTGCCATGGCAGGGGTGGCATTGGATGGGATTTAAGGTCCCTTCCAGCCCAAACCATTCCATTAAGAACGAGCCCAGATGACCCAGAGTGCCCTGGAAGGAGCTGTAATGGGATGGAAACACAGCAAAGCCTCGCTGGTGAGAGATCCCACACTGGTAGCTGTGAGCTCCATCTGGGAGCACAGAGGGATGGGGAGCTGGGAACATCCCAGGGACAGAGGCACCAGCCAGGGATGGGGAGCTGGGAACATCCCAGGGACAGAGGCACCAGCCAGGGATGGGGAGCTGGGAACATCCCAGGGACAGAGGCACCAACCAGGGATGGGGAGCTGGGAACATCCCAGGGACAGAGGCACCAGCCAGGGATGGGCAGCTGGGAACATCCCAGGGATGGGGAGCTCCAGAGCTGCAGCCCCATCCCTGACAGGGCTCCCATGGAACAGGGCTTTGTGCAGATTTCCCAGGATCTTTAAATGAGGTGCTGTCTCCTGGATGCAGCCAACGCCATCACAGAGTGGGAAATGAGCCCTTTTCAGAAGCAGAATTTGGGTAGAGATGGCAAAGCCAGCACAGTAATTGCCTGATTTTCATGACAACAAACCAGAGGGATTTCAACCAAGTGTGCAATCAAGTGTGAAATGAGGGCTCAGCAGCAATGAACCCACTGGGATGGATTCCAGAGGGGATTGCTTTAAACCATCAAACCTTTCCAGAGTTTAGAGCAAGGCCTCTCTCTGGAAAGGCAGAAGCACTGTGGGCTACCTGGTTGGCTTCCAGCTCAGGATATTCTGTGATTCTCTGACTTCAAGAAAGCCTGCAGCTGCACACAAGATGTGAGGAGGATCGTGAGGGGCAGGATGGAGAACACCCCCAAAATGGTAACACCTTCTGTAAGTCAGTGCTGCAGCCTCATCTGGATCCTGGCTGCAGCCTTTGAGAGGGTTCAGCCATGAAAAAAACATTAAAAAGGCTCCCAGATGAAGGGAGGCTGCAGAAAAGAGCCCGAAAAAGCAGCAGCTATATCCTGCATGAAGAAAATACACAGGAAGTGGGGAGAGAGAAACTCAAGAGGTCTAAAAAAAGGCTCTGCTTCCTAACAAGAGCCAAGGAGACAAACAGGGATACTGAAAATTTCAAGGAGGGTTAAATCAGCTTCAAAGGCTATGTGTGGTGTCACTGCTGGGGAGGACTCCAGGCTGTGGTGGCAGAGGTGACAATCATGGAGTCATAAAATCATGGAATGCTTTGGGTTGGAAGGGACCTTCAAGACCATCAAGTTTCAACTGCAGCCAGTGCCACTCCTGCCATGAGCAGGGACACCTCCCACTGTCCCAGGCTGCTCCAGGCCCTGTCCAGCCTGGCCTTGGACACTGCCAGGGATGGGGCATCCATGGAATAACCTATGCCAGGGCCTCCCCATCTCACAGGCAGGAATTTCTTAAGCAGGGTCTAACAAGACACCAGATACAAGATGGGTAATAAACAAGGACATATCTGAGTTACAGCAAGTGTATTTGGGGACAGATAAGTGCCCTCTCAGGAGGGTTTATGGCCCAGGCTGGGTGTCAGGCAGGGCAGGGATCAGGGTATATCTCACCCAACCACTTGTGGGTTTCTGCAGCTTGCAGAACAATGATACTGAGGGTAATGGGCTCAAAGGAAAACTTACAAACCTCACAGAGAAAATTATTCCCACAACAGCTTCAATGGAGAAAAATAGGAATAGCTGGATTCCAAAGGGGTACAGGAGCAAAACCTGCACTGAAACCTTGTGTGCATTTTGTGTCCCCCCTGTACCACCCAGCTGTGGGAGCTGCTCCCTGGAAGGACTGACACTTTTCATGGCACCACAAGAATCCCCAAAGCCACTGTCCCCAGGGAGCCAGGACACAAAGGGCATCACATGTCAATAATCCTGGATGGATAGTTCATTCCAGAGCTGCAGCTCTGGCACCTCAGCTCTGCCTCTGCCTCTCCCAAGGCAGTCACATCTCACATGTGGCAGCTCCAAAGCACCAGGTCCCACTGCCAGAACAGATTTACACACTCAGAGCATGAATTTCCCTATGTAAGACTCAGATGATTTTGCCAGCATCACCCCTGTGACTCCTTGGCACTCTCCATCCTTCTCGGAGGGAGAAAACACCTTCCCCATCCAGCTCTTGTTAGAACACCCTGGCTCTTGTAAAAGGTTAAAAGCAGTGATCTACTGTCCTGTGTGATCCAGAAATGATTTAACATCTTCCTTCCTTCTTGAACCAGCTGCTGGGCTCTATTGAGAACCCCCCTCCATCCAGCAACCCCTTTTCAGTGCAGCCCAAAGCCAGAGCTTTCATCTCCCTTCACCCCACGGCCTCCTGAGGAGGGGAGATGAACCAGGAGCACTTCTCACACACACACACAGGCAGTCTGTGACTCACACGTGCCATGAGGGAGATGAAAACATTTGAAACCACAAGGGCTTTGCAAAACCTGCCTTGTGAAAGCCTCTCAGGGCTCACAGGATGTTTTTCTCCAAGCGTCACCGGCTTTTCGGAGCTCTGGGCTTGTCGAGCTCCTCGGAGCCAGGTGGCCTTGGCAGAGATCAGATATTAAGAAGGATCAAAGCGATGGAAAAGAGACTACAAAGAAAGTCAGACACAAATCAAGGAGATCTCAAGTCAGGATCAAAAGGAGAATTTCCATAGTCAAAGGTCAGACCAAGTGCTCCAGGCATTTTGATGCTGGGAAAGGTCACTGAGCTGAACACGGCTGCCAGGTCCTTCCTCACCGTGTGATTCTTCACAATTATCTGCAGTCAAGTGACACTCGAGACACTGAAATTTTTTTTCCATCTTCAAAACCAGCAAATATTTACAGTGTATTTCTTTTGTGCCTCGTGGTCTGCTCAGGCAAACCAGCTCAGAGGCTGCGAGAAGTGGCTTTTCAGAAGCAATTTGTTAATGTGCAGGAGAAGCACCAGGCTAAACTGTGACCTGAGAACTCAACCCCTCCACTAGAGAAGTGGCTTTCAAGCCTTTGTGGCTCAGCCTTGCCCACGTGCTGTCTGTGTGCTCAGGCTGACACTGAGTTACCAGAGCAAACCACAGCCTGGGATTGGGAACTGCTCGGTATCACGTATTTCATCATCACTGCTGAGCTGTGACAACAACGCTGCTTTTGCCCTTTTCACGAGCTACAGGAATTGTTAATATGTGTCTCTTCCCAGTGCAAAGTGTCCCACACACCCCATGGCACAGGGCAAGGCAGAGCCAAGGCAGCTGCACCGAGATGGTCCCTTTGAGTCGTGTCTGAGCCATAAAACCACTTTCCTGAGACGACAGCGGCTGCCACAACACTGCTGGGCCTTTCCCATGATGTGTCTGCAGCACATCCAGGTGTATTCCTTCTCCTCTGGCTGAGATGCAAACCCAGCCCAGCGAGTATTTGGCTCTCTCATTCTTAAAATGCATTTATTGCCATTGATCCCGAGGCTGGGAGGCCCCGGTGAGCTGCACTTCCTTCCCCACTGGGGTGTTTGTGCATCCCTCCTCAGGAGCCAGGGAGAGCTGGGAGTGCCAGCCAGCTGGGGAATGTTTCTGTCTCTTCCAGCAAACCCCTTCGGTTCAGATGCTCTGGGGCAGAGGATCCTGAGGTGACAGGGCAGGGGCTGCTCCTCCCCTCCCCTCCCCTCCCCTCCCCTTCCCAGGGCTGCTCTCCTGCTTTGGGAGCTTGGGCAAACAGTCAGGCTGCTGTAAAACACCCAAACAGCCCACGGGCAGCTCAGTGGGGCAGCTCCCAGCCATGGGGCTGCACCCCAAAGCGATTTTTTACAGCAGGAAAGCCCCAGAGGTGGTTTGAGACATCACATTGTACCCACACTGCATGGTGTGTCCCAAATCCCCTCCCTCCAGCCTGGGACATGTGGAAATACAACGGGAACGTCATTGTTCCCATCAAGTGAAATCCAAGACAGGGATCACAAACCCACCCAAGCTCCATCCCCTGATGAGCCAGGGCCAACCTTCACTGCCTGAATCCCAACCTCAGCCCCACACACACAGCCCTGAGCTGGCTGTGGTGGGATTTGGGGTGGGAGGGATGCAGGGGAGGTCCTGAGCTCAGTTAAAACTGTGCATAGACCTCGTTACCACTCTGGGACTATTAATTCATCCTAGGCCAGGCTGGCCTGGGCTTGGGGCAGCCTGGTCTGGTGGAAGGTGTACCTGCCCAAGGTGAGGTGGTTTTCAAGGTCCCTCCCAACCCAAACCATTCCATGTATAAATTTCCCCCTTCTCTGCCCACCCCAGCACAGGAGGCTCCAGGCTCCTGCTGCTGCTGCTCCCTCAGCTCTGCTCCTGTAGGAGTTGGAATTTATCTTTGTGATTCAAAGAGAGAAGTCTCAGATTTTCCCACCCCTTGTGCCATCAGCTTCCAGTGCCTGATGCCATTTATCCCCCACGAGCACTCCCTACAGCTGGTCAGGGGTTTTGTGGAGGAAAACACAGGCTCACTCAACAGGGCATTTCCTGGGAACCTGCAGTAATGAAGATGCTTGAAAAAAATAGAAAAAAAAGCACCAATAGTGTGCTAAATATTTCATTGCATCCAGCAGGCAAAATGAAAATTTTCCAATCCCCTGAGATGGAGGCAGCTCCCGGCCCCCATGGCAGCCAGGGTTGATGGATGATGGATGGAAAATCCTGGCAGAGGCCCCCAACCTGCCACATGCCACCCTGGAGGCACAGAGTGCTCCTTCCCTGATCCCTGTGATACCACAGGAATGGGGGTTGGATTAGATGACCTTTAAGGTCCCTTCCAATCCAAAAGGTTCAATGATTCTGTGAATTAAATTCACCCAGAATTCAATGTAATTTGAATTTTTGAAGGGAAGGAAAAGGCTGGGGAGAGTTGGGCTGAGGCACGCGGGGTCTGTGGCTCCCAGTGACAGCAGGGAGGATGATGGGGACACGTCACAGTCCAGCACCACGTGCTGCTCCCCTTCATCTCCCCAGCCCCACCCTGCTCTCAGCCCTGACAGCACCAGGGATAAACTGCAGCTTCTTCTGCAGCCTCCAATTAAGTCACATTTCAGAGCTATTCTGAGCCTGGCAAAGCTTTGGGGAGTCAGAGCTCATCCGGCTCTGCCGTGGCCGCAAGATGCTGGAGTGTTACCTATTTTATAAAAACCACCATGCCAAAAATATGATTCCAAGTGCTTGGCTGGAGCAGAGGAAAGCAGCACATGGGGGTGAGGCCAAGAGCCTGGCATTAGAAATGCACCAGCACATAAATAAAATAAGACCACTTAGGAAGATGAGCGCAGAGCTGCCTCCTGTTTGGGACATCATGGACTCAGTTCCTGGGCAGGCTGAGAAACAGCAAAAGCCTTTCCTTATGTTCTCTTCCCTTGCCATGGCCCACCTGGGGGGATGAATTCACCAGCCCCATGTTTACTGGGGCACATTTGCTAAGTCCCCCCTCAAAGGATGCTCCTGGCCTGTTCAGCAGCTGCTGATCAAATTCTGCCAGCTGAATTTCTGAAGTTTAAGGAAGGTAGAAATTTCCTCCCCAAAAAACACTTCAAAGGGAATCCAGCACCTTTCAGGCATCTGCGATGTGTTCATTCAACATCTGCAAGACTGTGAGGTACAGGGGGCCGATGGAGAGGACAAAGGTATGGGATTATTCAGCTGTTTTCCACTCAAATTTACAAGGGGCAACAATTTTGGAGTAGGCAAGCAGTGCTTGGATGCTTTACACCGGAAAACGATGGCACAGAGAAGCTCAGTTCTCGTTTTGGTACAGAGAAAACCTCCAGCCATCCCGAGGGATGAGCAGCTCTGCTTTTCCCACTGCAGGGCTGTGAATTAACTGGATATTTTTAGAGCCTGGCAGAGGTCTGAAGCCACAACAAGGGGGAAGCTGCCACCAAGCTTCCCAGAGATCACCCAAACTCATGACAGGAAAACAAAAAGCATGGACACTTTTGAAATTCTCTCTTTTGTTTTTTTCTTCTTATTCCTTGGGATCAGCCTGTGCCAGCGAAGCAGCCGGGAAGCAGCTGGGATAAGAGCGAGGACAATTTGCTATGGTGAAGCCACCAGCTCGACTTGCCTGGCTCCAGGGGCTGGAAGCCATGGGGACAACAGCAGCAGGGCTGTCCCCAGGCAGAGGGGATGGGAAGCAGGGCTGTCCCATCCCCCCCACGGCTCTGGTTCAATGACATCTCCCGGGGTGGCTGTGCGGGGACCGGGCGGGCGCTGTCCCCGTGCTCCCGTGCAGAGCCGGGGCGAACAGCTCAGCTCCGTTACATTGCACGCACATCCCAGCCGAGCTCGCTAAGGCCGGAGCTGGGAATGTGCCGGGAGGGCTCTGCCATCCTGGGAACATCCAGGGCCAGGTGCACGGGCACGGGCAGCGTCCAGCGGCCGCGTGTGCCGGCCGTGCGTGCTGGACATGGGGGGTGATGGAAATGGGGGTGATGAGGGGTGCTTGGCGGTGCTGGAGGGGCGCTGGAAGGATGATGGAGAGCGGCCGCTCCCAGCGCCGCAGCTCCCGGTCGCTATAGCAACCTGGATATCCCTCATCCCATCTGATGCCTCATCGCTGCCAGCGAACCGCGGCTGCTGCAGAGCAGCGGGATGGGCTCATTTACTGCCGCCGATTGCTGCTCCCCGCACCCGGATAAGCCCTGGATAAGCACAATCCTGCACGAACTCCCCTCTCGGAGGGGTTTCTCACGTCCCCTGGGGGTGGCCCTCTCGCCGGCGTTGCAGTGGCAGAGCGCTGGCGCTTTCGGGCGGGGTGTCACTGTGACCTACTTAATGCAGGACGCGGTGACATCATGTCCAATTGCCAGCGGCTTCCCGGCCCTCTGGACCGCTGTGTCCAGCAGCAGTGCTGAGCTAATCCGGCCCCGAGGGCAGATTCCGGCACGGAGGCACCTCTGGCCGCCGGGATAACCTTGCTCTGTCAGCACGGGACACGTCTCCCCTCCGCTGACCTGGAACAGCTGCGCTGGCTCCTGCCTCTGTTTCCAGAGCTGATCTGAAAACCCAGATTTTTCTCCTTTTCTAATGGAAAGAGAATTAGCTAAAGCTTCAGGGGACACAGAAACGCCATGAACAGAGAGCCGCCGTTGTGCTGAGCTCTGCTGCGGCTTTTGCCGTCCCCGCGCCCCCCCCGTGAGCAGCGCGATTTTGGTCACACCGTCCCCGATCAAGGGTCACACAGTGGGCAAACAGTGACACACACGGGCACTTCCCCACGGCTTTAGGGCCATCCTGCCCGCGACCCCCAGCTCGTTCCTGGCTGTTAACCCAGGGATTCTTGCGGAATGGGAGCGCAGAGGGAGGGGGTGCTCGTGGCCCGGTGCCAGCGAGGAAGGCGGCTGCTCCTCCTCCTCTCCCAGCATCCACACGGTGACATTTTAGCTGAGGAAGCTGAATCATCCTTCAATTAATGACAGGCTCTTAACCTGATGCTGAGGAGCCTTGCTGAGGTCCCTCCTCTTACAATCGCCCCTCTCCACGGGCAGAAGGAGAATCGCTGGGGCACAGGGATTGTTCCACCCCTGGGATTTGTGCTGCCTGTCCCTCCAGGGAGCCGATTGATGGGAAGGACGTGGCAGCAGGGACGCTGCAGGCAGCTCCGTGCTCCCTTGAAACACAGTGTCCTGGCAAAGCAAGGGCAGCTGAAAACACATCCCCAGCCCTGCGGAACAGGGCAGGGAAGGGTCAGGCTGAGGGTGACGGACGGGAAGGGGAAGCAGCACAGTCAGGGTGACTCAGGGCAGACCTCTCATTGCTCCATCATCGCAGCCAGCATTTCGTTCTGAACCCGCTGCTGCTTCCCTCTGATCCCTGGGGCAAGAGCACACCCAGGACCTTGGGAGGAGCCTGAAGAGACACAGCAAATGTGCAGGGCTTAGAAAGGGGGTTAAACACACGAGGAGGTCGGAAGAAAGCCAAGGAGCATCTTGGACTGAGGTTGGTGCTGCTGAAAAATCCCTGAGCAGAGCCCAGAGGTCTCAGGAACAAGAACCCAGATCTCAAAGTGACTCAGAGCACTTGGGCTTGGCTGATCCCTGCTGTGCTCCTGGGATGGTTTTAGGGACAATGTCTGAACGCATTACAGCCGTTCTCAGGATGTTGGGGGCTGATGAATCTCATCTACACCAAACTTCCCCAACAATGCCGGTTTGCAAACAGTCCTGAGGAAATGGGGCCTCTTTCCCAGCACAAAGGATGGGGATGGCTGATCAGTGAGGAGAATTCCATGGCAGAAAAGAGAAGAGGAGCTGTTACTGCAGCAGGGAATGATGAGGTGGATGGGTTAAGGAGGAAGGGGGGGATTTCAGGAAAGGCAGAAAGGAAGAATGAGGATGGTTGGACTGCAGCAGTCCCTGCTCCTACAATGAAGGGAAAAGTTGCTTCCTCCACCAGGTGAAACTGTCCATGAGGGAAAGCCCAGCTGGAACCAGCACTGACATCATCTCTGGATCAGCATTACAGCACCCCAATGACACACTTCGAGTTTAATCAAATTTCAGGCATGGTGGGAATCATCCCTCTCACGCCTGGGGGCACTGGGGTGAGTTGGGATTGAAGACACAAGGCCTGGGGAGAACAAAGGCTGGGGCAGATTTTGTAAGGAAGATTTTCCTTCCATCACAAAACTTCTAAAGTCAAAGAGCCAAGTCCTGCCATTAGTGCAGGTATTTTAGAAGGAGAATTTCCTTGTGGATTCCTCATGTCGTCTCCAAGGAGCAGGAGCAGCGAAATCAGCCTAAGCTGAGGTGACAGCCGGCCTGGCAGGAGGGTGGCACCAGCCACAGGCACTCCTGGAACACAGACCCGAGCTGAGAAATCCAAATCCACCTCAAACGACCAAGGGCAGTCTGTTCCCTACATTTCAAGTCAGATGATTCCTCAGAGCACCCAAATTTCCCTGTGTTTCCTTAATATTATGCATTCATGACACTGCAAAGCACCAAGGACAAGGCTCAGAGCCGGGAAATCAATTTTTTATGTGACAGCAGAATGACAGGCAGGATTTTAAGTGGATTTTGTGTATTCAGAGAGGTTGAGCAGACAATTTGGGGGTTATTATTTCAGGAGCATTTGCTGAGATGTTCCAGAGTGGTCTCAGCATCACTTCTGCAAAGTAAAGGGCTCTGAAGCTGCAATCCCAGAATGAAAACGCTGGCACTTCTGCTCCCTTTGTTCTCTTTATTCCCTGATACATTAGCACAATTCACATAGGCAGGAAAAAAGGCAACTTGCTGTGAAGAGAGACAACTACATCTTATTTAAATACCTGACCTATTTCTGCTTTTCCTTTGCCTCACTCCACGAGGAGTCCGGATTTGCAGAAATAGCTGAAAAAATGTGTTGGATCATGTGAAAAATGCTCTTCCCTGTGGCAAAGCTGGCATGAAAAACAGGTGCATAAACAAAGAGATTCTTACTTATAGAAATGCAGAGTTTGGAGGGAAAATGCACTTTGCCAGGCTGATTCCCACTGTCACAGAATGGTGGGAAGGGACCTCAAAGCCCATCCAGTGCCACCCCTGCCATGGGCAGGGACACCTCCCACTGTCCCAGGCTGCTCCCAGTCCCAGTGTCCAACCTGGCCTTGGGCACTGCCAGGGATCCAGGGGCAGCCACAGCTCCTCTGGGCACCCTGTGCCAGGGCCTGCCCACAGGGAACAATTCCTGCCCAATCTCCCATCCATCCCTGCCCTCTGGCAGTGGGAAGCCATTCCCTGGGTCCTGTCCCTCCACCCCTTGCCCCAAGTCCCTCTCCAGCTCCCCTGGAGCCCCTTTAGGCTCTGGAAGGGGCTCCAAAGTCTCCCTGAAGTTTTTCCTTTTCAGGTGAACACCCCCAGCTCTCAGAATTTGCACAACATTTTAATTTTCACGTTGGGGTGTTACTGCAGAACAACAGCTCCATAAACACAACACCCTAATGTCTGCCCTCAGCTGCCCCTCCTGGAAGCACAGCCAATCCCACGGGATGTGCCCCAGACCCAGCTTGCTCAGCAGGCAGCTGATCTCATGCTGGAGATCACGGGCTGGATCCACATCCCTGCCCTGGCAGACAGGGGTTCAACGATCTGAGGAGAATCTCATCCAGCTTTTGGCAAGGTGATGCCCCAGGAAGGAGCAAGGAGGGTTCTGCCTGAAGGGAGAGGGACAGTGAAGGGCTGGTGCCTGCCTGTGACATGGCAGGGAGGCTCCTGGAGCCTCCATGTCCCTGGAATAACCATGGGTCAGTTCCTGAGCAGGTTTGGGATGCAGCTTGAGAGCAGAGCCATGTCACCAGGCACAGGAAAATGCCTTTAATGACTGTCTGGCACAGTTTGCACCCTCAGCTGCAGGAGAATTGATCCTTCTTCCTAACTCTGATTGCAGGGAGGGCAAGTCTTCCCTGAAATGTTATTTTTGAGCCTTTTCCCTTCCCATACCAGACCTGCTGCTCTGTGTGGATTGGAACCATGGCTGTGACTCCTGGCAGAGCCACTGCTGCAACTCCAACAACGTGGGCATCATCCCAAACAACCTGGGACCCTCTGGATTCATTCCACTCCTTTCACAAACACCCCACAGGGATTTGGCGCTGCTGCCAAGGCTGCAAGAAAATGGACCTGGTGATGTGCAGGGTTTTATGCTCCTGTATCAATTTCTCCACAGACAGATACATTTATTTAAGAATATGACATGGTGTGAGATATCCTGAAGGTTTCCAGGCCAAGAGGGACACTGGTCACTTCCCAGGGCTGTGGCAAGGACAGTAACAACAATCCCGAGCCATGTTGGATCCTGTCTGGAGGTACCAAGCCCTGGAGCTTCACCATCATCAGCTCCATCTCTCAGCAGGAAAAATTATCACTATTTCTGATTCCATATTTTGAGGCTGTGCTGGGAGAAATCAGCACTCCTGCACATGGCACTGAGAAATTTGCTACATCAACCAAATGCCTGCAAAGCCAAAGCCATTAACAAATCAAACATCCACGGCTCAGGCATTCAGCATTATTTTGCTGCAGTCATTCCAGCTGAGCAAAATACCTCCCCCCATCCCAGTTCCTAATCAGCCTCCCTCCTCCTCCAGGCTCACGACAGTTAAATCTTCCACATTGCTCCTGAAAACTTGAGAAATTGAGCTGTGGACAGGGAAAAACGAGTTGTGGAGCAAATGTTTCCCCCAGCAGATGAACTCTTTGTTCCAAGGCTGTCACGTCAGTTCAAGAGGCTCCCTACATGTTTTCTGAAGAGCCTTTGCAGTGACAAGATAAGATGCCACCACTGTGAAATAATCTCTGGGAAAAGAGCCATCCCTGCTGCCCGAGGGCTCTGCCCCCACTGCAGAGCTGGAGGGGGCACGGCCCAAATGCCAAATCAACCCTTCAGCTCAACACAACCTGCATGGGGAGCACCTTCCTCCCCCCAGAACACATCCAAACACTTCCCACTGACATCCCAGACATGGAACATTCCTCAGTCCAATTTTACAGGATCTGAGCTTTTCACACCTCAGGTTTTTGGTGCAGACAGAGGTGGCTGGTGGCGTTTTCAGCGTAAAGAAAAGATAAACAGCATCTTTTTGCGAAACTGTTCTCAGTCCCATGACTCTCCCTTCCTGTCTGCAGCACAGTGAACTGACCTCTTCCCCTTGGCAGCCCAGAGCTTCTCTGCCAGCAGCTCCGAAGGCAGAACTTGATGATGGGAGAAGAGCTGACGACACCTCGGAGCAGGGGACATGGGGACATGGGGACACGGTGACACCACACTCAGAGCCCATCACACACACGAGCACAGGGCGTGGAAACCAAAAACCCAGTGGGAAAGGCCAGAGGATCAAAGGGAGCGAGCACAGGTGTGACCCTGGCAGGGCAGTGCTCTCTTGGCACAGATCCTGCTCTTACCAAACACTCTGAGCCAGGCTCTGTTACACCACAAGCTGGGAATGAAGCAATTCTCTGCCTGGCTGGGTGAACCTCCATGGCTTGGCAGGGTAAACAATTTGTTTAGATTATTAGAGAGAATCTGACAGACCCTGGGCCATGAAAACCCTCCTTAAGTCATTCAAATTTCTCCAGCACCAAAATCCTGCCCCAGCCCCGAGAGCCAAGAGCTTCCTGGGAAGCCTGAGGAACAGAGGTCACAGAAATCTCCTGCTGCCAGGCCCAGCATGGCATCACTGCCAGCTCAGGGGAGCTGCTCAGTGAGCCAGGCTCTGAAAAACCCACCTGAGAATGACCTGGCTTAGAAAACCCTCCTGGGCTTTGGTGAAACACTGCCCCACAGCCCCACAGGGAGGTCACGCCTCTGGTGCAGCATCATCCCTGCAGCAGATGCTGGAAGGAGATCACAGAATCCCTGAATGGTCTGGGTTGGAAGGGACCTTAAAAACCAACCAGTGCCCCCCCCTTCCACTGTCCCAGGCTGCTCCAAGCCCCAATGGCCAGCCTGGCCTTGGACACTGCCAGGGATCCAGGAGCAGTCACAGCTTCTCTGGGCACCCTGTGCCAAGGCCTCCCCACCCTCACAGGGAAGATTTTCTTCCCAATCTCCCATCTGTCCCTGTCCCCTGGCAGTTGGAAGCCATTCCCTCTTGTCCTTTCACAGCACCTTTCAGGACCAGCCTTTCCCAAAGGTGATGACACTCACCTGACTCTCTCTGGGTGGATGCACCTTCCCATGACTCCATTCAGGGAAGGACCAGCTACCTTTAAATTGCTGCCTGTAATTATTGCAGAATTCCTGCAGCACGAGAGGGGAACAGCTGGAATTACTGGCTCCTTGTGTAAACACTGGAGACCAGAAGAAAGCAGCTGCTGACAGGTAATTCCGAGCTCCTTGGGCAGAGCAAACACTGAGGTCACTCACTGGAGCTGCTCTTGGTTCCTTCTGTCCCTCCCACAAGAGCAGAGCTGCTGCCAGCACAAAGGAGGTGTAATTAAGGTTTATTAATCTGCAGCTCTGTACTGAAACCTTTGCAAGGACCTTCCATGATCTTAGGGGTCTTTTCCAACAGAAATGATTCCGTGGTGTTTCACATCCTCCATCGCCTCTGAGCTCTCTGGAAGTGTGACCCACGTGTACTGCTGCAGGCTGAGAGGGGCTGCTCAGTCCTTGGGAACAGCTGGGAATGCAGGAGCAGGACCTGGGAACGCTGGGATCCCATGGAGCGAGGCTGCAGACAACACTCAGCAGCCTGCAAGTGTGTCTGCAACTTTCAAAGCTGGTTGTTGGCTTTTTATTTTTTTTAATATGGTATTTAAATTAAAACCGAGTTCTGATTTTAACCTGTGCTGTGCACACAGGGAAAATGTCCCCAGCCTGGGTCAATCACTGCAATCACTGATTTTTTTCACTTCACTGCCTGCAGGTACTTCTGTCTCACCCAGCAGGGGCCACATTAACTCACTCCATAAACACCACGTCCTGTGACACCAAATCCATCCTGTGACTCCAAATCCATCCAACTCTAACAGGTACTCGATGCTCTTGTGCCAAGAGGACAAGTCACACATCCAGACTGTTCCCATTATTGGGATCAAGCGTTTGAAAGCAGAGGTGTGAAGTGAGGGGAAGAAGAGGCTCTCCCTGCGGATTTCATGGTTGCACTTGATGATTTTGAAGGACTTTTCCAAGCTAAAGGATTGCCGTGATTTTGCTCTGTCCCTTGGGTAACCGCTGGCTGATTATCCCATTTCCCCTTACAAAGAGGTGCAACTGAACCCTGGGCACTCCAGATCTACTCCAGAGATAGCTCCCGCTCGAGAGAAAGGAGGAGGCGGTAACAGGAGCTGATTAAAGCCGCACACGGAAATGCGAGCGGCAGCAGCGAGTCCCGGGATTTACACACCGGAGCAGGAGCCCGCAAACCCAGCAGCTGTAGCAGCTGTTAACAACAGGGTCAGGAAGCACATTTCAGACGGGTATTGAATTTCAAAGGCATCCTGGCTGGAACGGGGCTGGGCAGGAGAGGCCGGGCTCCTGTTCCCATCTGCGATCCCCCTGGACAGGAGCACAGCAGCTGCTGGCCCGTGGGGTGGGAGGTGGAAGGCAGTGAAATGAAATAAATGAGCAGAGGGAAGAAAAGTCACCTTACTGGTAATTTATTGGTAACTTACTGGTACCTTACTGGTAAACTCAGAGCCTCTCTACCCCAGAGACAAGTCTGAGAGCCCCCAGCCCCACATCCAACTGTTCCCCAGAAGGCAGGATGAGAAAACTCAATTTATTCAAAGCCACAAAGCCCCTCTTTCCATGCACTATCGATTTCAAAGCAGCCAGTTGCTGTTTGGGAACGGGAAGCTCCCGGAGCAGGCAGGATTTCCCTGTGGAATTACCCCGGTGCCTGTCTCAAATTCCCAGCCCGGCACCGGAGAGCCCCTGAGCTGTCACAGAGCACTGGGCTCTGCACGATCTCAGGCTCCCCTTCTCAGGCTCGGAAGGGACCCCAACTGACATTTAACAGCACCTCGGGAGTGCAGGAGGGTGCAGGGAGCTCGTGTTGGCCTGAAAGGTTCCTGTGCTCTCCTGTTCCAGAACCATCCCCCCATCGCTCTCTCCTGGGCTGCTGGAAAATCCCCAATGTTTCCTGCTGACCAAGCTGAGTCCGAGAGGAGAGCTGGAGCCTCCCACTCTGCAGAACTTTACCTGGAGAAGCTGCAGAGCAGCTCCTGTCCCCTCCAGCAGCACGTCTGTGTCCTCTTTCACACAGGAAACCAGAACCCAAACCTGGCCCTGCCGTGGATTTGCACGGCTGCAGCCTCTGGAGGCAGCTGGACCCCACTGTCCCAAAATGACACTGTCGGGGTGTGTTTCTGTACAGGAGCAGCACTGTAACATCATGGAATGGTTTGGGTTGGAAGGGACCCCAAAGCCCATCCAGTGCCACCCCTGCCACGGGCAGGGACACCTCCCACTGTCCCAGGCTGCTCCAAGCCCCAATGTCCAGCCTGGCCTGGGACACTGCCAGGGATCCAGGGGCAGCCACAGCTTCTCTGGGCACCCTGTGCCAGGGCCTGCCCACCCTCCCAGGGAACAATTCCTGCCCAATGTCCCATCTAACCCTGCCTCTGGCAGTGGGAAGCCATTCTCTTGTCCCATCACTACAGATGTGATCACTGCACTGTCACTGTCACTGTAACTGTCACTGTCACTGTCACTTATCACCATCACCACACTACAGATGAGAGCTGGTAAAACTCCTACTGCTTCTAATTCTATCTCCCTCCACCTGCTTTTTCTCCTCAGGTTTATTGGATGAGGGAAAGCCAGAAGGCAAATGATGGGATGGTTTGGCCATTAACAGAATGACAGCTTTGAAAAGGATTTTCCAAAAATTCCACTGTGAATGCAGCTCCTGAAGGGAAATTGCTGCCTCACAGCCTTTAAGGACAAGGAGATGCTGATCTTCATCCAGATGAATTTAAGATTTTCCTAGAGGCTTCCAGACACAGGACCATGAGACATCAAGAGCTCCACAAATGCTGGAATCAGGATGGAGAGCAGAGCTCCAGGAACACCTGGGACAGGGCATGGGCAGTAGCAAAGGGCAGCTCCTCCCACAGCCCCAGGCCTGGGACACGGAAAAGCAGAGACTGGGGAAATGGGAATGGTCCATGGATTTGGTGCTGAGCCAGGGATGTGCCAGTGCTCATTCCTGACGCCCTGAGCTCTTCCTGAAGCAAGGCCAGCAGGGAGAGCAGGGGCAGGGAATGGCTGTGGTGCCTGGCAAAGGGGGACAGCCCTGGCTCCAAACCCAGGGCAGAGCCTGTGGCTGCAGGAGCACTGCAAGGGATGGGATTGTGCTGCTGGAAGAGGATTGTGGCACCTCCTGCCTGTGGAACTCTGGCCTGGGGCTGCTCCTGCCTCTCCTCCTCGCCTTTATCTCCTCATCTGCAGGATCCAAGGAGAGGAAAACCGAGGGATGAGCTGTGTGCTGCCTGGTTGCACAAGGACACAGAATAAAGGGAGAAGAGGGTGCTGTGCTATTTTGGGCTGCCTCCTCCTCAATTCCTAGGGGTGGAATTTTACCTCTGGAGTGTTGATTGCTTTGTAGGAAGGATTTAAAGACTACTTACACAAAAATTATAATTAAAACCTAAATTAAACCTAGGCCTAGTCAATACTTTCCATTTCCATTGTTCTCAAAATCCAAAATAACATTTTCAATTTGCCATAGAGATATACTGGCCTTTTTCTACCATTTCACTAAAACAAACTCAAAATGCTGGGTTTGAAAATGATAAGTCTGTAGAAAGCCCCACTGGCAATAAGCTTGCAGTATGATTCCTTAACTCTGCAGCATCCAAAGTGACTTCAAATTAAAAGAATTTAGAAGCACTGCCATTACTTTGATTACTAAATCAACAACTTGATTTAGTAAAATCACTGGCAGCTCACAAAGTATTAACAAGAACAATTAACAAGTGTTGGCAGTTATATTTAGTGTTTTGGAGTTATATTTACAAACTGAACTCAGCCTAGAATCAATACAGCTGAAATCCCACCTCAACTCATGCCTTTAACGTTTCTGGTTTTACTCTGGAAAACCAGAAAATGCTCAAAGTAAGGGGAATATCCTCTAAAGTAGAGACCAAACCAATGGTTGGACTCAATGATCCTGGAGGTCCTTCCCACCCTCCTGTGATTCTGTGAAAGTTTAATGCCCATTACCTGGGACAAAATGCCTTTGGTAAATCAAGAGTGCAGAAAAACCATCTTCCAAACAATCCATTCCAGTTCCTCTGCCCTTGTGCCAGTAGACAGGAGAAATTCAATTAATAAGTGGATATTTAGAGCTGAAAACTGTGAGCATCAGCCCCAGCAGGGCTTGGCAGGCTGGGAGTGGAAAGGGCTCTGACACAGCTCTGCCCAAGCTCTGGTTAAATGTAGTGAGTTGTTGGGTTTGGATAATGTCAGGCAGTGCAGACTGTGCCTCCTTATATAATCTTAAGTGCAAACAGATTTTGTGAATAAGCACTTTCAAGTCATAAGTGGGCTTTTTGTTAATAAATGTCAATAATCACTTGCTGCAGCAACAGGGATTGATCCCCTGGCTACAGAAAGGGGAGGAGCAGAGCCTGCTCCCTGCCAGCTTTTTTCTTTGCATGATTTCTACCCATTTGCTGTGCCAGAAACCCCATGGAATTAAGGGATTCTTGGCACGTGGATCTGAGATGGCTTCACCCAAGCCTTGCTGGGGGTACTGGGAGGGGATGGTGCAGCCACTGCTCCCAGGGGTGCACCCCACGGGGCAGGAAAATTTAACTGCCCCACTCCTTTCCTGCTGGAAAACTCCTTGGTGCTGCCCAGGAGCCAAATGAACCTTGCCCAGGTGAGCAAAGCCCCAGGTGACACCTCAGGTGAGAGGGACAGGCTCATGTTTGGCTCTGCTGCCTTTGACTGGAGCTGCTTGACCCAAGCACCAAACCACACCCCTGGCCAAAATCTATTCTGGGCAGTGCTAAAGCAGTGCTGGTTGTGGTTTAACAGAGCTTGACTTAGCTCAAGGAGCTCCTCCATGGAGTGAAAATGAAAGCAGGCATGGAGCCAAGCCCTGATGCTGCTCAGGTCCATCTGCACTCCTGCCCATCCCAGGGAGTGCAGCAAACACTCACAAACAGGGTTTGTTTTAAAAAAAGAGTGAACGTGGCTGTTGGCCAGCAGGAGGATGGAGAATTGGGCAGCAAAACGCTGTGAGTGTGGTGGGAAGGAGGGGAGGAGGGGCACGGGCACACCTGGGTGGTCTCCACCCCTCATCCTCCCCCTCTGCTGTCCTCATGATGCTGGGCAGGAGCAACTCACCCTCAGCTCAGCTCCTTTGGAACCACTCAGATGGCACCAGGCAAGAAACAAAGGACACAACAGAGAAAGCTCTGAAGCTTCACCAACTTCTGCTCCCTCCATCCTGCCTCTCCTGCAGCGCTGGCTCAGCTCCATTTCAAACACAAACCAAAGGGGTTTTGGTAAGGCAGCACCTCCTGCCCCTCAGTCCCTGCTCCAGAGCCAGGCACCTCCTGGAAACTTCAAAGACCTTTCCTTTGTCACCAACCCTCAGCACTCCAGGCAGATCTTACCTGCATGAACTGAAAAGACCCTGCTGGAATTTGGCCCCAAGGTTCAGCCAGGGCAGTTCTCACCCCTGGGGCTGTCTGGCATTCCCTGGCATTCCTGGGCCCTTCTCCACCTCAACACCAGTGGGTCAAACGTGATTTGGGATGGTCTGAGGTTGGAAGACTGGGAAGTGAACAAAAATGTCTTGACTTTGTGTCAAAGTTTCTACCCTGGCCCTGAAGAAATGGTGACAAATCTTGGACAAACGGGGAGGATGTTTTTGTGTGTTCACAGATAACAATCAACCCAGCTCTGAGAGAACCAATAAACTGACAGACTGACCTGATCAAGTGCTAACATGGTTTGGTTTTCTGCAATTTAAATCACTTTTGTAGCTCTTCTGTGAAACCATTTCCACCACATCCTTTTCTACATCCCTCTGTGGAGGGCAGGAGTCAGTCCCATCCTCTAGGAAATGTTACTGGGAGCAAACACTCTGAAATCCTCCCCCTCCCATAAATACATAAGAAATGGGTCAGGAAAGGCTCAGGAGACCCTTTTTGCACCCTGAAGTTGCATGGGCACAATGCTGTGATGGGGAATTGCTGATTTGGGAGATCACAGATCTCTGACCTGACACCATTTGTCTCTTTGACGATTATCAAGGGCTTCCCAAACCACACATCTTCCCAGAATTCTCTCTCTCTGATGGGATCTCTCTGGAAAACCACACATCTTCCCAGAATTCTCTCTCTGATGGGATCTCTCTGGATAATGTGTTTAAGCTCTTCCAGCTCTGTTGGCAGCACCTCTCTGGTTTTATCCTTGCACACAGCACATGTCTCCAGGAGATGTTCTACTTCACATCCTCCTGTGATCCTGGAGAGCACTTCAGGGCTGCCTCCAGACAGCCCAGAGAGGTTTCCCCTCACAAGCCCTGACTCAGGCAGGTTTAGAATTTCCAATGGAATCAGTCTGAGAGTGAGTCAGGAGCTGGTTCTGAAGGCTTGGCTGGCTCTCAGCTTTTGAAGGAGTTGAAGCTTTAGCAGGGGATGCTCACAGAGGAAGCTGGAAGGGCTCTGCTTGAACCATGGGAAGCTTTTGTTTCCCAGTCCAGGGTTCCTGCACTCCCTGAGCCACCTCCACACGTGGAATACAAACCACCCCGAGCTGAGGGACACCAGGGACCAAACCCAGTGGCTGCAGGGGACAACTGGCACCAGGGAAAGGATTTCAGCACCGGGGAAAGAACCTCAGCACCATCCAGCACCTCAGTTTGGCTCTCAACACGGCCTGGGAGCAGATTTTCCCTATGGATATCACCTGTGAACACTTCCAGCAGCTTCTGTGGCCTGGTAGACCCTGGGAGAGGATCTCAGCTGCTTCCTCCTGCTGCCTGTGGAGCCACCTCCACACTTGCTCCTGATTTGGATGTAGAAGAAAGTTGATAAAAAAGAAGTTGGAAACTCCAGAGAAAAGATTTTGGCTGAAAATTAAAACTGTGAAAGCTCAGTCCTGAAGGAGCCCAGCTGGAATTCTGGAGGCTGGAGAGGTTTTTCCAACGTACAGCAACCACTCCTCCAAGCCCAGATGTTTCCCAAGCATCCCCAACACATCTATTTCCAGGGCTGGGATGCTGAAGCAGAAACTCCTGCTGGGAACACCAGCAATCTGATATCAGAATATTTTCATTTGTTTGAAAAGAGCTGCAGGACAGGAACAAAAAGCCCCCATCAGCTGGGATTTTTTATCCTTTCCACTCCTAATTTACTGGGAAGTTTCTGTACCACAAACTCTGCACTGATTGCACCACCAGGGACAGCTCACCAAGCTCTCAGCCCAACCTAGGAGGATTTTGTGTATTTTATATATTTTATGGATATGTATTTTAATTTCCATCATCCCAAAGATACCACTTAGCAACCTGAGAAATTGGAATTTATGAAGACACTGGAGAGAAGAAACCACTTCCTGGACACGTCTCTCCTAATGCTGGGGGATTATAAAGTGAGAATCTATTATCCCATCTTTTTGGTTGATGCTGATAATTAATATTGATCATATTAACTGCAGAGAATCTCTCTGCCTGTTATACTTCAGCTCAAACAATCACCTGCAGTGGCAAGAGCAGAGGTTGTCCCAGCAGCAGCTCCCTGTGGGGTCACCCTGGGGATAGCCCTGACCACCCCCATGGGATTTTGGACACCTCCAACCTTGGTCCCAGCCACGTGGCAAAGCCAACCCTGCCAATCCCAGCTGGGACTGCTGTGTACCCTCCAAACAGCCTGGGTCTGTTTCCAGCAGAAATTCAGAACCCAGGATATGAAACAAATCTCAGCCTTTTCTGAGCTGCCCAAGCAATCCCAGCTCTGAGCACTGCACGTCCCCAACTCCTCCACGCAGGATCTGGGGAAGGTGGGAGTGTGAGCACACTTTGGGAGCTCTTTGGGAAGCTCAGGATTCTGTTTGGACCAGCTGAGCTCCTGTCTGCATCAACAAATGGACACTGGAAGTGTCCAAGGCCAGGCTGGACAGGGCTTGGAGCACCTGGGACAGTGGGAGGTGTCCCTGCTCATGGCACAGGTGGCACTGGATGAGCTTTAAGGTCCTTTCCAACCTTCTGTTCTCTAATTCTGTGACATTCAATCATTTTGACACATTCATGTGAGTTGTTGCTAAGCAAGTAACGAAATACCCAAGATAAAATAATTTATTGTGTTTTTTTAAGCCTTGCTCCACTGGCAGGCAACCAATCAGATTTTGGCCTCTGGTGTCTCAAACCCTTCACTTTGGGGGTTTCTCAAAGCATCATTTTGCTCTGGAACATGGCAGTGACCCCTGGTGCTCCTCACACACAGGGTGAGGTTCCAGCCAAGCATTTCCTCGGGAATTCTGGCAGTGCTGCTGTGCCAGGGACAAGGACAAACCCCAGAGCTGTGCCAGGGGGCTGCTCCAAAGCTGGAGCCCACAGGAACAGCCCCACCAAAATCCTTCCTGAGAGAAAATAAACCCAAAGCTGGGCACAGCTGCAGAGAGATCACAGGGCTGGGGGGAACCAGCACTGCCCAAAAAGGAGAAAAACCACAAAAAAGAGAACTTGACTCAGCTTTTGGGAACACAGGACACTCTGCTGGGGAAGGACCTTCCACCAAGAGCCATCTCCTGGCCCTGGCCTGGCCATGGTGGCCCAGCCCGAGCAGCCCTGCCTGTCCCTGTGCCTGTCCCTGTCCCTGTCCCTGTCCTGTGTCTCCCCACAGGACGTGCCCAGACCTGCAGCTCCAAGGGTTCCAGGCTGGAATTATGATGCATCCCAGGTGCATCCCTGCCCCTGCAGCAAACTCTGCCTGCTTTCATGTCAGACCTCAGGTCCAAGCAAACACGCCGAGGTAATTGCAGGGACACAGAAAATCACCCAGGAAAAGGCAGTGTTTGGCCAGGGCTGAGAGACAGAGGTGGAGCTGTCATCAGACATGGAAATCATGCAGAGAGTGCTGGGGGCATGAGCAGGAGGAAAACCAGGAAAATAAAAACATAATATGGAGGGTATAAAACCAGATTTTAATCTCACAGAACCACAGAACATCCTGAGCTGGAAGGGACCCATCAGGATCATCCAGTCCAACTCCTGGCCCTGCACAGACACCCCAGCAATCCCACCCTGAGAGCGTTGTCCAAACGCTCCTGGAGTTCCCTGGGCAGTCTGATCTCTGTTTATCTGAGCAGCAATTTCCTCCTGGTCCATGTCTGCTGAACACAAACGTGGACACAAAGCTCCCATTGAAGTCCTGAGTGAGACCTTTGGCAGAGCTGTGACCTGGGGGAGGGCAGGGAACGCTCTGTGACCAAGCAAGAGCATCACACGGATGGGAGGAAGCAGCAGCAGCACAGGGAAGAAAAGATTTCCACACTGAAACTCAGAATCTAAGTGAAAAAGAGAAATATTCTTACACTCAACCTGCTGTGAGGTCTGGGCCATGGCAGGGGACACTGGGGACCTGGAGCTGGCACCTACAAACAGCCAGGAAGGGGAAATTTGTGAATTAAATTCTCTTTAGTCTTAGGCCTGAGACTGAATTCTGAAGTGAAATAAGTCAATTAAATAGAGTTCAAAGTATTTATCCTGTCTTAGCCTAAATCAGTTTTAATAACAGGTTTGTATGCCAAGGGTTTAATGGCTTCAGCAAAAATATCTCCAATGTACCAGATGAAATAACTCCGTGTAGGAGCCCCACAAACTCCAACCCACCTTCTAATAATAAACTGTTTCAGGCTTTCATTTTCTAAATTGTTCTGTGTCCTCTGGAGAGGTTCCCTTGAACCTGCCGCATAATGAGAGATTGCAATAAATCTTGTCAAACCAGACAAACACCACGAAATTTTAATTTTACTTTTAAATTGCAGCTGAGTGCTCCAGTGGATGTTATTTTTTGGTAACTGCCACACAACTAAGGCAGAGGAGTTTGCTTATTTTTAACAAGAGAGTGTTATTGTCTCCATGTGTTAAAATATTTAGTTGTCTATAAAAAATTCAACCTTTATAGATGCAGAGATGGATTTGCTTCCCCTGCTGCAGCTCTGGCCAGTAAGGGAGAGAAAATACAGCAGATAAGGGGGAAAAATATAATAATTGGGAAGGATGCTTTACTTCCATGGTAAGAGAGGCTTCTTTTTTCAGTATGGAAACTCTTCTGTACCAAAATCAGATTTTCAGCATGGAAAATCCCTCCACACCTGTCCCACCATGGTGCTGCACAGCCAGAGCCATGGCTAAAGCTTGGCAGGGCTCTGAGAAGCAAAATCACTTTTGCTGTTAAATCCCACACCACCAAAACCCCCCCAGATTGTTGGGACTTGTGAGAAATTGGCTTTTTGGTGCTGCTCCCCTGTGTCTGCTCAGGGGAGTTTGCACAGCACTGAGCAACCTGCACACTCAGGGTTTCTCTGCACACGCTGTCCTGAGCACATGGAGCTGAAAATGAGGGACAAGGCCCTCCCTTGGGCCCACGAGGATGCAGGAGGGCACCTTCCTCCTCCTGCTCCTGCTCCTCCTCCTCCTGCTCATCCCCGCTCTAGGAATCCCATGTGTGGTTCCCCATGGAATAAGGGGCTGCAGTGATGCCCCAGCCCTTTGGCCACCAACCGTTTCCATGTTATTATTGTTATTATTATTATTATTATTGTTATCATTGTTATTATTGCTAAGGATTTGGAGATGAACTCACTCAGTCACCGAGGTGCTGTGACAGCGACTGCCTGGGATGCTGCTGCTGTTGCCATGGTGACTGTCCCTGTCCTGGGGACCCCAAAACCCTCCTCACCCCTCCCAGGCACCCCTGTCACCGTGTGCTGCACAAAGGATCCCATTTCCCCTCCTCTTTGGGAGGGGAAGCACATCTGTACCCGCTGCCCCTGCTGTCCCTCCCTGCCCCATTTCCCATCCCGTCCTCCCTGGCTCTGCTCCAGCTGTTTCCTAGAAAGGCTGAAACAAAAGCTGCTCTGGCTGTCACAGGAGATCCTTGCAGGGCATCACCCTTGGCCAAAGTGACAGGGTCACCCCCAAGGCCACCAGCAGCCATCTGACCCACTGGCCTCCCTGGAGAAAAACATTCTGAGTTTTAACTGGCATGGCCTGACCTCCTGTGTCTGCAGAGTTAGGAAAGCTGGTTCAAATATTCCTCAATATTGAGCTTTTTTTTAAAAAACAATGAACCAAGCACAACTTGAATTTGTGTTTACACCTAAGGGACCCTTATTTCAGTCACCTAAATCAACCTGAGCTCCCCTGGGCTGTGCTGGGATGCTGTGGCCATTCCAACACATCCCTGTGGACAGGGGAAAGGACAAATGCTGGAATGGTTACACTGGAGAGGAGATTGAGCTGGGCAGGACAGGCAGGGACAGAATCAGGGACAGAGTCAGGGACACTGCAGGCAGGACAGGCAGGGACAGGCAGGGACAGAGTCAGGGACACTGCAGGCAGGGACAG
>VZTZ01036621.1:33563-49996 GCA_013400955.1 Drymodes brunneopygia
AGAGACAATTCAGTACAAAACACGAACAATTCAGTACAAAACATGAACAATTCAGTACAAAACATGAATGATTCAGTACAAAACACGAAGAGCAAATCCCAGGTGTAGGGGCTGATCCCCGGCCCTCCCACACCGATGGAGCCAGCCCCGTGCCAGGCTGCAGCTCCAGAGCCTGCCAGGGTTATTCCCCGAGCTCAAGGGCACGCTGGCATCTCCCTGAGTGGATCTGAGCAGCTGCTGACAGAACCATCTCCGGTGCTGGGCTCTGTGAAGTCACCATATGAGGAGGAAGTGAAACATTTGCATGAGCTAAAAATGTTTTCCTTTGCTGTGCGGGGCTGTGGAGCTGCTGCACGCCCCCTCTGCCACCCTCCTCACCACGGAAACGTCCTCTCCCGGCTGGATCATTCCTATTTGTGCTCCCAATCCCCAGGCCTGAGTCATGGCAGAACAGAACAGCCTTTCTTTGCAAAAATATATTTCCCCAACACACGCAGTTACAGGATGTGCCCGACTCCACAAGCTCCCTGAATATTTTTAATGGTGCTGAAAGGAATCATTAAATCTGGAGTTAGGATTAGGACGCCCTCATTCCTAATTCTCACTGTCAGGCAGGCCTTGACCTCCAGTTCCTGCTCTCTGAAGCTCAGCTGACAACACTCAGCAAACCCAGCAGGATGTGGCTGCTGTCAGCAGGTGAAATGAAAACAACCCCCAGCATTCCTCAGAGGTGCAGGAGGGAATTTTAAGCTGTGACAGGGCCCAGGGTCCCTGTGCTGCTCTCCAGGGTGGTGACAGCCCTTCCCCAGCCCAAGGCAGGAGCTGGCAGCAGCCTGGCTCTCTCTGCACACTGAATTTTGGCACCCTGTGACTGAACAGCCCCTTCCAGCACAGCAATGCTGCAGGGCTGTTTGCTGGAGGATGCTGCTGCTGGCCTCAGCTCCCAGAGGAATCTGGGCCTCCCTCCCAGCTCCTGGTGGAGGACCCTCTTCAAATGAATATTTAAACCGCTGGAAAGCCCAGGATTGATTCCCGGGTCAGGTCTGTGCTGCTGTGATTGTTATTCCAGCAGCAGATGAGGGAGGGGAGCATCCCTTCCTGCTCCCAAGGCCTGTGCCAGCAGCCACACAATGCAGCAGCAGCCACCCCGAGAAGCTCCTTTTCCAGCCTGATGCTGCTCTTCTGCACCTCGTGTGAGCCCAGCCCTGGACCTCCCTCAGCACTGAGGAATCCCAAGCCTCAGTTCCAGTCACTCCTGATAGATCTGTCCTTTCCCGAGCTGCTGCTCCTCCTCCAGGCTGGGCTGCTGCCTTTCCCCAGCCTGCTGAAATACCTGTGGATTTTAGGATATTAGTCTGTCTCCATATCCATTTTATTTCCCCAGACAAAAGGTTTTCCACTAATTTGTGCTCTCCTCCCTCCCCTACCTCCTCACTCTCATCCTGTTTCAGCCCCATCTGAAGGCCACGTTACACAAAAGCGAGGGAGCAAACCCAGTGTGAGGTGGTTTGTGTTTAATGCTGCTCTATTTAATTGCCTGCATCCCAGGGATCAAAGAGGCTGCAGTGAGAAATCCAGGAGGCAGCAAGGAAGCGTCAGTGTAATTTGATGGCTGACTTTCTGCTCATTAACCCAGTTCCTTTGAACTCAAGCAGGAGATGCAGTAACACATCACTGGCAACCAACCTCGAAGGGATGCCAAAAGGGAAGAGTCCCGGCTGAGCTGGCGAGGGATGAGCTGATGATGCTGGAATTTCCCAGCCTACACGGAGGAAAATTTCAAGAGTGCTGATCCCGTGTCAGTCTGTCCAAGAGGCTGCTGAAATGGGGAACCTCACACCATCCCTGCATGCCAGGCACTCTCCTTTGCATCCCCTCATCTTTCCTTGGAAAAGAGCTTGTGAATTTGATAAACTGATTTATTTGTATTCTTTATTCTCACCTACAAAAATGCAGGAGAGGAACATTTCACAAGGGCTGGAGGGACAGGACACAGGGAATGGCTTCCCACTGCCAGAGGATAGGTATAGATGGGATATTGGGTAGGAATTGTTCCCTGGGAGGGTGGGCAGACCCTGGCACAGGGTGCCCAGAGCAGCTGTGGCTGCCCCTGGATCCCTGGCAGTGTCCAAGGCCAGGCTGGACACTGGGGCTTGGAGCCACTTGGGACAGTGGGAGGTGTCCCTGCCCATGGCAGGGAGTGGGACTGGGTGATCCTTAAGGTTCCTTCCTACCCAAACCATTCCAACATACTGTGAGATCAACAACCACCGTTCAAAAGTGATTCCTGAATAATTTCAGAACTGTCCCCACTGCTCTCTGTACCTTGGGAAAAGCACTGCAGGCCCAGCCAGGCACAAGGCACGGGAACTGTGCAGAAACCTCCTCCCTGTCCCCCCACTGTCCTTGTGTCCCTCTGGTCTGAGCTGTGTAACACAGACCAACAGTAACCCATGGTGGTGACAGAACTGTCCTGAATTCTGGGAAAAGAAACAGGATCAGAGATTGGTCTTCAAGCCCAAGATCATTTAATCATGGAATCCCAGGTTGAAAAGGATCTTAAAGATCATCCATTCCCACCCTGTGCCATGGGCAGGGACACCTTCCACTGTCCCAGGCTGCTCCCAGCCCTGTCCAACCTGGCCCTGGACACTGCCAGATGAGCAATTGTCACTTGGCATGACCTGCCCAGGAGCTGCAGGATGAGAGCTGGCCTAGCTCACTCCACACGACCAATGGCCCGTCTGGGATGCCCGTGGGAAGGGGGCATGCAGGAAGATGTGGCTGGATAAAGGCATTTTCCTTTCTACCACTCAGCAGAAAAACTCCTCTTTATTTCCCTCTTTGAAATTCATGACTTGGCTGAGCCAGCAGAGCTGCTCTGCACAATCACCTGCACTCACCTGAGGGGTGAATAGAGCCCACCCCTCCCTGCACCACCAGCAGTGCCCACAGGCAGCAGTGCCCACCCCTCCCTGCACCACCAGCAGTGCCCACAGGCAGCACGGGGCTGGAGCTGACACAGCAAACAAACAACCAGGGCTCATTAGCACCGAGGGTGCCTCAGACCTGGAGAAAGGGCACTCACACATCAGGCATCTCATTTGTTTCTTTCCTCACCTTCATTTCATCACCTGCCACCTCTTCCCTGGCTTGTTACCTTTGTTTAAAAATTTATACAGCCCCTGCTTAAACATTCCCTGTGCTCTGCTCGCAGGGATTGCACAGACCTGACTGGGGACTTGATGCACATTTAGGGATATTCCAGCTGGGCAAGTACCTTGAAAAAACAGTTCTGAGTCTGTTGGAAACAAAACAAGGAGGATGACAGGGCTTCAGGTGAAACAAGGGAACCCAGCCCATCTGGGCTCTGTCAGCAGGACCTGGGTGAAGCAGGACACACCTGAAAGGAGCCAGGGTGAGGCCATCACCCCAGGCAGGTCCTTCACTCACTGCCCTCACACTGAAACCCACCCCACTCACCTGTCCAGACACAAAGAACTCCAGGTTAATTAAACCTGGAACCAGCAAACCCCATGGAGGCACCAGTTCAGGAAGGCTCAGACTAAAGACAAACTTTCCCAGGAAGAGCTCACAGCAAGGGGTGGGAAGAGGCACAAAGGGACCAAAGCCGTGCTGAGAAAAGACTTTTATCCAGACACAGCTGCACTGGCAGAGCTTTTAGGAGAGGGGGAGTGAGATGTGGGGTTCAACACTTGTCCTCAGAGATAAAGGGCACGAAGAGATGGGTGAGAGATGGATCTTGGGAGGGGTGGATGTTGTCCCCTTCACAGCAGGGCCCCTCCACCCCACAGAGCTTCAAGCCTCCATCTTTCCTGACATTTACACCTGCTCAATCACATGGAATCCCAGCCTGGAGGCCCAGTCCCCCTCAGATCTCTGCTCTGAGAGAAGGAGATAAGCAGTGAGTGACAGGATCTTCACAGAACAGGGAAAACTGCAGAAACCCGAGGCCTAACGGAATTAGGAATTCAGGAATTCAGTTTAACCCCTGGGAATTCACCCCGAGGCTGCCCCAAAAGTCAAGGGCAGCTAGAAGGCTGGTGAAGGTTCCAGCTGGGAGCAGAACTGCAGCAGATTCACAGCCTGGGACAAGAGGTGACCTTTTTTTAAATGCAGAGGAAAGTCAAGAACCTTCCACTGGAAAGTTTATGGTTAAAAATAAGCTCTTGGTAAAAACCACAAAGCTGTTGCACACTTAACCACTGCCACCCCAAACTTCCTCTGCTGATGGTTGATATTTGGGACTGAAAGCAGAAATAGAATTCTGTCTTCTGAAAACAGAGGTACATTTCAGCCTGGTTCCCTCTGCTGTCCCCACTCCACCCCCAAATCTCACAGACAGGGTGAACATTAACACATAAACCAAATGCAAAGTGCCAGGACACCCAAATGAAGCCCTCTCTGGGGGAAGGCAGATCAAACCCAGCCCGTGGCCCTGGCTGGCTCCTGGCACATGTGGATTTCTCTGCACTGGCCACAGAATGCAAATGCACCAACTCTTCCCTGGGAAGCTCCAGTGGGAGGGCAGCAGGGAGGAGGAATCAGCTGTTATGGCAAGGGTGGGATTTAGCAGAAAAGGACCGAATCCTCAGGCAAGGTGGTTTCATTCATCCTCTGCTGCTGGGAGCATGGGATGCTCTGCTGGAGAGCAAAACAAATCCAACCCCAACCTGCCCTGTGCTTTTCCAGGCTTGCATCTGAATCCCTCCTCTCCTTACTATTCATCACCACCTCTGACCCAGGACTGAAGATGTTTTTCTCTGGGTTAATGAGCTTTACAGTTGGAAGTTAATTGATTTCCAAGCTTCCAAGGCTCTGGGCATGAGCAGCCCCCGAGGGCTGAGTGCCCAGCTCGGGGTCACGGGGGTGTCTGTGGGGTCCTGCACATCCCCACGTGTTCCCTGCACATTCTGGCTGTCCCAGACAGGCTCAGGGACCTCCCCAGCAGTGACAACGAAGCAGAACAGGGGTAGAACAGAAGATCATTAAAGCTCACAGGGATTTTCTTCCCATCTGCAGCCAGGTTTGCACTGAGATAAACATGGTTGAATACTTTAAGCAAACCTGGAGGAAGTTGCCTGAGCAGGGAACAATCTCCTGCAGACAGAGCATCCCTTGGAAGCTAAGTTGACAGGCAGACAGCTTTTATCTCTTAGACTTTTAGAAAGCCAAGCACACCAAAGCCCAGAACTAGGTCAGTGGTGGCCATCCTGCCCTTTCCCACTCTATTTTTAGCTCCAGCTACAACCACAACACAACACTGCTATGAGCTACAAGAGATGTGTGATCACAACTGACGTGAGACTTGCATGACCCTACAGGAGGAACCCAGGCTCCCAGGAGTTCAGGGACACTGGGCCAGCAGCACTGACCCCTCTGTGTTCTGACATTCATTTTGCTGATTTTCTCCACATAAATATGAACAAACTCCGCCTCTAATTCTGTGGGCAAGATCATGGGATGGTTTGGGTGGGAAGGGACCTTAGAGCCCATCTTGTTCCACCCCCTGCCATGGGCAGGGACACCTTCCACTGTCCCAGGCTGCTCCCAGCCTCAATGTCCAACCTGGCCTTGGGCACTGCCAGGGATCCAGGGGCAGCCACAGCTGCTCTGGGCACCCTGTGCCAGGGCCTGCCCACCCTCCCAGGGAACAATTCCTGCCCAATGTCCCATCCATCCCTGCCCTCTGGCAGTGGGAGCCATTCCCTGTGTCCTGTCAATCCAAGGTCCCTCTTGCCCAGCTGAGCATGGCCAGTGCTGCTCCCCTGGCGAGGCTGGATCAGGAGCACCAAGGTCATTCTGAGAAGGAGATTTGCCTCATGGGAGAATGAGGCAGCTCAGGCCTGGCAGTGACACCTAAAGGAGGTGGAACAGTTTGGGGTGTAACCTCAAAGTCATCAATCACAGCAGGTGCCTCAGATCTCATGAATACAAAGGCCCTTCCAATTTATTCAAAGCAAATAATGTGGCAACAGCCTGGACAGGAATACCAGTGATGAGCCAGCCTTGCTCACCTCAGCATCTCACCCAGCTCTGTCACACCTGGTACCCACTGACACCACTCCTGCTCCTCTTGTGTGCCCGTGGCTCCCTAAGCTGGCACTGAACAAGCTCCTTTGGCTGCTGTGAGTGTTGGATTGTTGGTTGCTCTGGAGCAAAGGAGGCTCAGGGGGGACCTTGTGGCTCTGCACAAGTCCCTGACAGGAGGGGGCTCAGGGGGGTTGGGCTCTGCTCCCAGGGAACAGGGACAGGAGGAGAGGGAACGGCCTCAGGCTGGGCCAGGGGAGGCTCAGGGTGGATATTGGGGACAATTTCTTCATGGAAAGTTGTCCAGCCCTGGCACAGCTGCCACAGGGCAGTGGTGGAGTCCCTGTCCCTGGAGGGGTTTAAAAGCCCTGTGGATGTGGCACTTGGGGACAGGGGTCAATGGTGGCCTTGGCAGTGCTGGGGAATGGTTTGACTCAATGATCTCAGAGGGCTTTTCCAACCTTGATGATTTTATCATTCTGTGATGAGAGCCCGCAGGCTGCAGCCCCCAGCAGAGAGGAGTCACCAGCACTGACCCCTCCCTGCAGTTCCTCAGCTGCCTCAGGTCCCTCCCAGCAGTGGGAGATCCTCCACTGTCACTGTGAGGTGACACATCCCAACACCTCCTGCTGCAGGGGGGTGTGAGCCACACCAGGCACTGAATCCTCCTTGAGTCACCCAGGTGTGAAGGCTGCACCAGCCTGAGCTTCCTCCAAAGCTCAGTGTCTGCCAAGCTCTGCTTTCTGCCCTGCTCTGAGCTCATCCCTGCTGCTGCTCAGGACTCTCCTGGCCAATTTGCAGGATACAGCACTGGTGGAGCTGTCAGTGAGGCATGAGAGGGCCATTAACATTCAAAAGTCTTCATGTAATTCCTTATTATAAAGCAAATGAATTCCAGCCTGAACCAAAGCCAGCCCCAAGGAGCAGCTGGGCAAACACGTCCCCCACACTACAAATGTACAATGCAGGCAAATCCAGGCAGGGATGAACACTCTGGGAATGGGCACCCCTATCCCACCTGCCCCAAAGTGGGACCTGTTCAACTGCTGGACACATCTCCTGCTCTGCTTTGAAGGGGGATGGTGGAATGAAGGCCCTGAACACAGAGCTCTGGTGGAATTTCAGAGGCCCTGGAGACAGCCCTTGTCCCCAGCTGTCACTGCAGAAGGGCACGAGGGGTCCTGCAGGTCCCACCTCTAGCCCTTGGCAGATTCCTGGCACACCACAAGGGATTTAAAAATCACCTCCCCTGGTTCAGGCTACTCAAACCCCACTGCACACGAGTCGTGCCTGCAGTGGGGATGCACCTTCTGTTCCCTGGCTCTGGAAAACAGGATCCTGTCCTGCTCACCCTCCAGCTGAGGCTGAGCAAGGCAAAACACAACATGTGCTGGCCTTTGAGGTGACAAATTTATGAGTAAATGTTTTAATCACCCACTTTGCTCTCTTCAAAAGTTCCTGGGAAGGAAAATGTCACCACCTGGATTTGGATGTGAACACCAAGCCCAAGTGTGCCAATCTTATGGGGCTGGAAAGTTTGCAGCAGCCCAGGGTCACTGGGTTCAGGCACTGAAAGAGCTTTCCTTTCCTCTTTCCCACACTAAAAAAAGGCACAGGATCCATTCAGCAGATGCTGCTGGATCCTGCACATGGCTGGAGGCTCTACAGATGCATCTTTTAGGCTTCCATGAAGAGCATCCAGTGAGATGTTCTTGAGTGGAGGAAGGACTATACTGAGCTTTCCCAAAAAATAAATAAACCCAAAAAATCACTCCCTACACTCCTGCCCTATCCCTCAGCACCCTTTCCTTTTCCATGCTGGGATAATTCTTGGAGGGCTGAGGAAGCAGCAAGGCAGTGGCTGCTCAAGGGTTGGGGATGCTGAACCCCCCCATGATGGCTGAAGATGTCAGGGTTTGCCTCTTGAAGCAAATCGAGCCATTTTCACAAGAAAGGCTCACAGAGAATGATCTTTACTACCTCTCTCCCTCACTGTCAAATCTCAGGATACAGCAGCCACATAAAGCCCCGTTTCCCTGGGAAACCAAGCTAAAAATAGCAGGGCTGGCTGGGGAGACTGGGCCGGGGGTTTGGAGATTGCAGTTGGAGATGGAGCAGGCTCCAACATCCCCCTGCTGACCCTGGGGGCTGAGGAGCCCGTGGAGATCCCTGTGTCCCCCCTGCTGTCCCTGTGGAATGTGGTGAAGAACAACCCTCCTGCCTGGGCAGGGAGAGCTCAGCCCCTCCAGCCTCCCTGGGGATGCTGCAGGACTGGGAACCATCCCTGGGCCAGGCTCAGCTTCCAGAGGCTCTGTGGGGCCAGAGATGGCTGGAATCCCAGACAGAAGCTGGGCACAACCAGAGGTGGTCACCAGCAGCCTGGGGGGACCTGTCCCCATGGTGACATGGAGGAGATGACAGCCCAGATCCTGCTGGATCCACAGCTCAGCTTCTGCAAATCTGCTCCCATCAGCACCCCTGTGAGGACAGGAGCAAAGGAATGACTCCTGTGCCAGGGGATCGGGGCTGGGCGGGACTGAGGAGGTCTAAGGAGGTTGCCCAGAGCAGCTGTGGCTGCCCCTGGATCCCTGGCAGTGCCCGAGGCCAGGTTGGACAGGGCTGGGAGCAGCCTGGGACAGTGGGAGGTGTCCCTGCCATGGCAGGGGTGGCACTGGATGTGTTTTAAGGTCCCTTCCCACCCAAACCATTCCCTGATCCATGATCAGCACAGGTGGGGTTATTTTATTGCTTTTGGCTGTTCTCTACCTGTGCATCAAGGAACCATCAGTGTCACAGGCTCTGTCCCTGCAAACACAAACACAGTCCTGGGTGAGGGAAGGGTCCCCTGGGTCTGGCTGCAAACTGGGATTCCTGGAAGGGAGTCTGGGCAGGGAACATTCCCAGGAGGGTGGCACAGGGATGGAGCCATCCCTGGAAATCTCCACAGCTGCCCTTGAGGCATCACCAGGTGAAAAACACCTTTCCTTCTCCAGTATCAGCTCATCTGAGTTCACACAAGGAAAAGAACAAAGGGAAAAAAATAATCATCTTTTGTGCATTTAATCAGAATCTAATTGGTATAAATTAGTCAGCTGGCTTCACCTCAGCTTTACCATGTAACAGCCCATGAATCACAGTTCTGTTACAGGATGTATGGTGCCATTTAGATGTAAAAATGCTTTATGTAAGGCACCCCGTGGCCTGGGAATATTAATTTATACCATGGGCCCTGGTGGAAGAATTGAAATGAAAGCAGATGAGGAGAAAAGACACAACCCCTGATCAATGTCTGAAACTGAGGAACAGGCTCAGGGTGCTTTGTAAGGTGCAATCAGCCACTGGAGCTCACGGACACCTGGGACACGTGGAGATGGCATTAAAATCCACTGACTGTGACAAAGATTCTCTGATCAACAACACTGCAGTGGTTTCCTTCCCCTGCTTGCTCTGTGTCCTTCTAAATAGTCCATTTACTGTTCCCAGCTGAACTCCCACAGACACAGACCTGGACAGACAATATTCCTCACTGTAATCCCAACCTCCCCCCAGTGAGCCATGTTTTGTGTCAAGAACTTCTCTGGCAGCTCTTCCAGTCAGTGCCAGTTTATTTCTGTGGCTTGTGAGGGGTGAGGACTGTCATGCCTGAGAACAGCACACACATCCCAGTTTCCCTCAGGAGGCAGCAGCACCCACTCCAAAGGTTCCAAACTCACTTGACAAAGTTCAGCCATCACCTGGGAGTTGTCCCAGGAGGAGGGGACACCATGGCCATGGACTGAGGGGACACCAGGGATGAGTTCCTCCTCCTGAAGCAGCACCAAGCTGTTCCCAGGTTTGTGCTCCTGACCAGCTCCTCCTCACCACTTAGAGCAGAACTAAACATTATTTACAGCCTCATTTGGAGCCAGTGCCCTGGAGCCAGAGGCTGAATGCATTTCCACAGATTCTGAGTGGAGCTGATTCCCTCTTGTCTTGCCTCCTCCATGGTTACTGTCACCTCTGTGAGGACAACCCAGGGACAAAGTCCTGCCCTGGGAAGGGAGCACAGGGCAGTAACCCAGAGCTGGCTGGGAGAGGGTGGCAAATGTTCCCTCCTCAGCACTCCAATCCCCCAGCCAGCCTGTGAAAATAACCCCCAGTGCCAGAGTGTTTGCTGAGAAAGCAGGAACCCTCTGAATTAGCTGGAGAATTATCTGAACAGGCTGCCCAGGGCAGGGATGGAGTCCCCATCCCTGGAGGGGTTTAAAAGCCCTGTGGATGTGGCACTTGGGGACAGGGGTCAGTGGTGGCCTGAGCAGTGCTGGGGAACAGCTGGACTCAGATCTTAGAGGGCTTTTCCAACCTGAATCTGTGATCCTGTGGAATTCAAGAACCTGAATTTGTTATTTACACCTAAATCCAGGGCTTTGCTCTAATAACACAGTTCTTGGGTGCCAGGAAACGCAGAAGACACGAGGTAGAGTTTATTTTATGCATTTTTATCCATGTGCTCAGGAATTCTGTTTGGATTTGAGGTCAGGGAATTCAGGCTGGCATGGAAACACAGCCTGCTCCACATGACTGGGTATGAACCCAGAAGGATTCTGGAGTCACCAGAAAAGAACATTTCAGGTGTGATTCCTTATCCATGGGTTCAGTGGATTCCTACATCACCCTGATATTCATGGAATTACAGAACCATGGAATGGTTTGGATTGGGAGGGACCTCAAAGCCCACCCAGTGCCACCCCCTGCCATGAGCAGGGGCACCTCCCACTGTCCCAGGGTGCTCCAAGCCCCATCCAGCCTGGCCTGGGACACTCCGGAGATGGGGCATGATATTCTTTGCAAAGGTGGGATTAATCTACCATTCCATGGACACACTCAATCCTGAATTCACAAATTACAGCAAACACAGCCCTGTCCTTCCCAACCACAGCAGTGCAGGCACTGGGGAGTGTAGGAACATCCAGACCTTCCTCTGAATGAACTGGTAAAGAGGAAAATTGGTAAAGACTTGAGAGGTGCAATTAAAATTTGGAGAGAGTCCAGAGGAGGCCANAATGCTGATGACTTCCCACCCTACACTGCAAACCCATTTACAACAACCCTACAAAAATGTACCAGAGTAGGTGTAAAGTGTTTGTTAAATAAATAATCACCTCTGCTGGAGTATTTTCACCAGAAAAAAAAATAAATTATGCTCAACACAAGCCTTTGACAACACATCTCAGACTCTCCAGGAGAGAGCTAAAAGCCTAATTTTCCTGAAAAACAAACAGAAAAATTATCAAAAGATGAAGGCATCCAATGATTTAATGGCATCACTTCAAACAATAGCACTGCCTGCAGTCAGAGCACGAAGCAGGGAGACCAAAAATGGGAATAATACATCACAAGTGGGGGAGAGAAAGGAAGTCTAAATGATGCAATAAAAAATAAACCATGTCTTTGAGAGACTCCAGTTAAAGAAGCGAGGGGCCATGGTTTGCATTCATTATAATTCCAGCAGCAATTCCCTGGAGAGTGGAGCCAGCAGCACTGCAGCACACACCAAAGCAGAGGAGGAAAGAGCATTTTAAGTAGGTCACCAGTAAATATGATCACGATGGAGCTTTTTTTGTTGTTGTTTTTTGTTTGCTGTCAATCACTGGGGCCCTTAACCGAGGGAAAGGCAGGAGAAGGAAAGAACTGATGGAGCAGCAGTGAGATGGGCAGAATTCCAGGGAAAAATGTGCGGCAGCTTCCTGAAAGCAGCTGTGCACTCCTGGGATCACCCCCAGCACCACAGAGCTGCTACTGGGCTCCCAGTATGGAACTGGGTGTTCAGAGGAAGGATAAGGAATAAGGAGAAATGCAGCCTGGGATTTTAAGGCCCAGGGATTTAATGGAATCAGAGCATTATCCTCTTTCCTTTCAGATTTCTTTTCAGACCTCTCAGGATTTTTGTGATGAGGAAATCAACCTCAAAGCATCCATCCCAGTTCTACAGTGGGGTTTGGGGGAAAAGAAGGAAGGAAAGGATGAAGAAAGGAGAGAGAGAAAGGGAGGGAGAGAGAAAGAAAGAGAGAGGAAGGAAGGAAGGAAGGAAGGAAGGAAGGAAGGAAGGAAGGAAGGAAGGAAGNAAAGAAAGAAAAAGAGCTGCCCTTTAGAGCTCTGGGGAGCATCATGTCCTGTGTGGGGATGGGACAGAGATGGGAGAGGGAGGATGCCTGTGGAGGAGCTGCCTCCTCTTGGAGGTGCTGGGAGGCCGAGGCAGGGATGTCCAAGGCTGGCAGAGCATCACCAGTGCAGAGCCCCAGACTGAGAGGCCCCTGTGCCCCACAAGGACAATGCCCAGTGCCAAAGCCCATCCCCTGGCCCTTCCCTGCCCCCTGCACTCCTGGATCCCAACGCTCTGTGTTTGGCACAGGATCCCCCTGGCTCCAAAGCAGGACTCCATCCCCAGCTGCTCTGCTCCCTTTTGGGGGGTCACTCCCCCAGCCCTGCACGGCCTGGCTGGCACTGACACGGCTCTGTTGGAGCAGGAGCTTCCAGGGGGGACAGGAGGGGGAACAAAGGGAGCAGGAAGGGGACACCAGCTTGGTGTCACTGTCAGATGTTGCTGTTTGACACCCAGGTTTAAACCCATTCAATCCTGCCCTAAGAACCAAAGCAGCACTTTGCTTCCAAGCCTTGGCTGCAGGAGCCTGGGAGAGCCCAGTGCTGGCCCCCAGGGCCACAAGCAGAGAGGGACATTCAGGAAATGATGCTGCTGGAAAGCTGGAGCCTTTCAGGAGTTTCCTGGAATATCTGGCTGTTCTCCATGCCTGGTGCATATCCAGAGCTCCTTCCACCCCAGCATTCCCCATCAGTGGGAAGGGAAACAGGCCCAGGACAAGACAAAACCCCATCCACCTGCGAGGGAGAGCCCAGCCTTGGATGGATCTGAACGTGGAAGCACCAGGTGCTCTTTGGGCTTTTCCTAATTTGGTTTTTATCACCTGCATTGCATTTCCCCCTCAGCACTGAAGCTCCCAAATGAAATCCTTGAAGGAGAGGATGAACTGAAATGGGAAGAAATCTGTAGTGAAAACTACTGCCTCCACACCCATTCCAGGCACAGAGTGTGGGAAGGTGAGGGGCCCTCAAATAAACTTCTCCCTGTGCCTGCATGGGCAACAAACCCCAAACTCCCCAAGGAGTTGGACTTGGCAATCCTCCTGGGTCCAGCTCAGGATGTTCTGGGATTTTCTGATCCCATGAAGCTCCTTTTGCCAACTACTTATCAACCCAGTGAGTGTGGCATGGAGAAAATGGCTCATTGTTCTCCCCTGGGGAGGAGCTGTGGGCCGAGCACCCTGGAGATGCTGGAAGCATCCCTGATTGCAGGAACCCCATGGGGACCCCCAGGAAAAAGCAGGAACCCCACCCTGAGCCCCAGGAAAAGGCAGGAATCCCACCCTGAGCCCCAGGAAAAGGCAGGAATCCCACCCTGAGCCCCAGGAAGCTGTTCCTGTGTGCCCAGAGGCCACCCAGAGCTGCCCCAGAGCAGCAGATGCAGCTGGGCTGGGGCTGGGAGGGGAGATCAGCACTGGAGCCACTCGTGGAGCACACGAGGACGTGGCTGTGGCAGGTCCTGGCAGCAGCTCAGCTCTGAGGCTCTCTTGCTGAGCTGTTGCTGTCCCACACACTCCGTGCTGAGCCTCAGAGCCCCGGGTGCTGAGGCAGCCCAGGCTGGCACTCGGGTCACTCCCAGCCCTGCCCTGCCCTGCCCTGCCCCCCAGCCTGGTGCCAGCAGCACTTTCCAGGCCAGATCCTTTCAGGTGACTTTTCCTACCTTGGAAATTTTTTAAAAGCACCTCGAAGGAATCCCACAGCTCAGAGCTCAGCACAGCACAAAAACTGGGGATAAGACAATTCCCAGAGCTTTCCTGGGAGTGGGACAGACAACAGCACCATCAGGATCCTGCCACAACCTCTGGTGGGGAGAGCAGCCCAAACTGCAGCTGGCTCCTCTGAGTGGCATTGAACCCAGAATGCCAGGATGGGAAGGGACCTTAGAGCCCACCCAGTGCCACCCCTGCCATGGGCAGGGACACCTCCCACTGTCCCAGGCTGCTCCACCTGGCCTTGGACACTTCCAGGGATCCAGGGGCAGCCCCAGCTTCTCTGGGCACCCTGTGCCAGGGCCTCCCCACCCTCATTGTAAAAAGCTTCTTTATTTGGGGAAAAAATTGGAGGAAAAAAATTGGATTTTCCACACCAGCACTCCCTCCCCTTTTTCCCCCTCACTTAATTCAGCACTAAAACATCCAATTTGGATAATAAATTATAACACCGAGCTCCCCAGCTCTGGGCAGGAGCAAAGGCTCTCAGCCTGACTCCAGGAACAAAGCAGATTTACAGGAAATTTGCCTCAACTCATCCTCAATGCATCTGTTTTCAATAGGGGGAAAAAAGCAATGTTTAAGCAACTGCAAATCAAAAGTGATTTAAGGATCTGAAGGGCTGAAATGAAGCCAACACATTAAAAGTCACCACAAAATTACCATAACTGCACTTATGCAAATCTTTCTTATATTACATAAAAAACCCCAACACAGCTTAATTTAGGAATTTGGCAGAGCACAGGGGAAAGAGGAGAGCCATGGACCAAACACTCAGAAATCTGGGTTAGAAATGACAACCTGGTGTAGGAGGATTTGTAAGGAGGGCAACACTCCAGGCTCAGTAGATTAAGTTGATCTACCTCAGTTTTACACCAGAAACATGATTTCCTTCCAGCCTCCTTTACAGCACAAGCCTTAAACCTTCAGCTCACAGACTCAGTTCTGTATCTGTTGCAAAAAACAAAATAAAAGCTCTAAAATCTGTCAAGAAATAAATGGTTTTGCCTTGTTTTCCCAATACAGTCACATTTAAATTCTAATTCATCTGACCTCAGCTTCAGAGGGAATTGTTGGGAGCCAATATTTTTGCCAAATATTTAGTATTTAGTATAAAAGGTCCTCAGACATTTCCAAAAATGCCAAGCCCCAAGCTCGGGGTCTTCAGCACATTCAGATTTCATCAGTGAGATCCTCCACACCATCCAGAAAAAACCCAAACCTCCCCTCTAAGCACATAATTTGAGTTATGTGAAAAATCACTAATTACAATCACTAAATGGACTGAAGTCATTAAATAGAAAAACTTTCTGTGATCCCAATGACTTCTGACAGAGCAGTCACAGAAACACCAAAGTCTTTTGGATAAGAACTCAAATTGGAGCTCAGGAGATGCAGTGAGCTGGGCTGGAGGAGAATGGGAGGAAAGGAGCTGAAAAGAATAATTTTGGTTCTGCTGAAGATGCCACAGAGCAGAAGAGCAGGAAAGCTCTGTTAAGGTGTATTTTCATGATACTTTGTTTTATGTAAGAATGTAAAAAGTGGCTGGAAGATTTCTGATGAGGCTTATCAAATATCCAATATATTAATCAATATCAATATTTAATATTCCTTTGAATATGAAAGAGAAAAATGCATCTTTTCCTTATTGTTTCAAACATGACCAACCCACTAATCCTCTCTATTTTATTAAATTTCCATCTCTCTAAAAATATTAACCATTGCTTGAAAAGCTTTGCTGTCCTCATTTTCACAGAAATCTCTTTGGGACTGATACTGAGAGCTCTCTCCAAACTGAAGGAGTGCAGTTAAAAGGCAAAGCTTTTCCTAAGCTTGGCTCAGGCTCTGGCCCATGGAGCACACTGAGATCTTTACTGGGAATAATGAGAGCCAAGGTGGGAAACCCAGCCTGGAGTGTGGAACAAAGGGGCTGCACAACTCCTGGGCATATTTTAGCATCACCCACGAGCCATTTTTCATGTCTGAAGCTCTGTGAGCAGCTCCTGGTGCTGCCAGCCCAGCCCAGCCCCTCCCCACATCCCAGGGAGGAGCCAGGGACCAGGTCTGGGCTGGGAACAGCAGTGGGAGCACAGGTGCTGAACACTGAACAGCAGAGGCTGCACAGGTTGGGAGCTTTGTGTTGACACCAAAACGCAGCTGTGTCTGTTTTGGGTCCAAAGCTGGCAGTTTGCAGCAGCAGCAGCTCAGGGCTGCACAGCCACACTGCAGCCAGGGGGGATCAGCCCTCTCCAGGAGCTCTTTCCCAGCTCAGCATCCCTGGGCCTCAGCACACGAGGGCACCTGGCACGAACTGCAACTCCCTCCCCAAATCAACACAGAACGTCCAAGTTTTCTGTGGCCAAGCTTTGGGAAGTTCCCAGTGCCCAGCCCGCGGTGCCAGGGCAGCTGCTGGGGCAGCTGGGCTGTGCCAGAGCCCAGGCAGGGCAGGGCAGGGCTGTGCCAGGGCAGGGCAGGGCAGGGCAGGGCAGGGCAGGGCTGTGCCAGGGCAGGGCTGTGCCAGGGCAGGGCTGTGCC